>OENT01000463.1:0-112016 GCA_900239685.1 Rotaria macrura | reverse complement strand
GACGAAGAATTCAATTCAAAATAACCAAAAATTACAGAGATAGTCACATAATTCATAGGTATAATCACGCTATATGTTATATTGCCAGTTGTTTTATCGATGTAATTTCAAGTGTTTTCGACGAAATATTTTAGTCCATCTTAGACACAGCATTTCTAAAATCATATGCATCGCTTCATGTAGTTTGTAATAAGATGTATCTACAATTAATTATACGGAGCGATGAATCCATTTATTTCACATGGCAATTCTTTGTCGATCATTTCAAGATGGTTAGATGAATGTTATGATCAAATTCTCATTGGCGTCTGTTGCAGTTTTGTCAACAAGGATGAATTTCGGTACTCTGTTGCAAGCGACCGTGTGGCAGATCTTTATCTTCGAACTTATATTTCATATCAAAGGTGAGAGATAAGAAAAAAGAAGGTTGCTCGATATTGAAATCATTCTCTGTTTTGATACGAAAATGTTCTTTTAAATCTAAGATTTCTTGATTTTTGAACTTTATTCACAACAAAAAAGAAACAATTGGTTCAAATATGATTGTTATCAATACTGAAGTTATGTCCATGTGTGTTTTTTTATTGTTAGATGTTATTCTCGATTAATAATCAATTTCATTTGACATATAAAGTGGTACAACTAATCAAATACGTATTCAAATACAAAGCATGCAACAGTGAAAACATACGTCTGATCAAATCAAACATAAAATCGAGAAAGATGATTTTCTACGGTTGATGAAAAATGTTTTAGGTATGCTCGATAAAATAAAATAACAGCTATACTATCATCTTTTCCAAGTCAAAAAATGCTGAAGAAAGTTACAACTACAATAGTATCACTAAGCAATTTTGTCGGACGCTATGCCAGAAATTTGTTAGCTGCACTTGTATTCACGTTTTAAATTCATATGATATTAACCACTTATAAGCCTAGGATCAAATGACCAATACTAGAAGTGCATCAAAATAAACGAACTATTCAAAAATACGTTTCGAGGGTTTACAAGTGTAAAGATTTCACGTTTATCATAAATCATAATTGAAATTCATATTCAATACTGAACTTTGCAGATCCCTTAAAGATCCTCTATCACAGCCATATTGTGGCAAGGGGGGTACTTATTTTCGTACTTCTATGAATTTCTTATTGTTTCCAAGTATTTTTATGCCTTTCAGAAATGTATTGAAATGCGCTAGATCCTCTTTGACGAACAATTATTCATCTGCAAAGTCACCACTGGAGATGAAGAAGTTGCCGCCAAATCATGGAAGAAAAGGTTAAAATAAATGGCCAAAGGATTGGATTCATTCAAAGCAATGCGAATTCTGCTATGTGCAAAGTTTAGAATTATTGAGCTGACAAGCACGCGAAAACAGCTGACAAGGTACTCATTCAAAAACAACAATTTTTCATAATTATTTTTATGAAATGATTTTCGTACCGTCAATAAATAGCTCAAATTATTTCGATGACTTTTTCTAAAGAGATGACTAAAAATTTACCCACGCTGAAACCATCATGAGCAACGACTGATTCGAAGCATTAAAATGCCTCTTGAACATGTCATTTTCGATTGGTTCACCATAGCCGCCTAAGTTTGCAACTGATGATTTTTTTAATCAGGTTCATTGGTAACTTTTCATGACTATATGCTTAAAAATTGCTGATAGTAGTACTCCGGGATTTTGATCAAATAACCCTTCAAGAATACTAAGTGGTATTTCAGTACCTGACTCAAACGAGAAAACTTTGTTTTTAATACTGCAGTGACTAATTAGAATGTTTAGATTGAACAGATCATCAAGATATTTTTTCTTGTAGATATTTAAACTAGACGAAAACTTTAGCTAATCTTTGTATGAGTGCTCTACTCTGTAATTAATTAAGTTTGTACGATTGTTGCTGTGAAACGATTTCTGACTAATAATAAGCGGTTTTTTTCTGTAAAAAATGAAGATTTCATTCGCAATGTCAACCAACTGGGAATAAAGCTCCTAAACTATAGAACATTCTGCATTTGCCAGTATGTGTTTAAAGTACATTTCTCTTAAAACATAAAAGCATTTTAACAACCTATCTTGAGTTCTTAAAGTTCGGTAAACACTTTCACAGATGCGAACACGCAAGTTGCTATGCCATAGTACCGTGAATTTATATTCGTTTAAAAATAAATGTTGACTGTATCGTATTTTTTCTTAATAAGAAATTTATCTGATCGTTCTTATTTCTTCCATTACGTTGAGACTTTGGTTTGACGAAGGTGACAGACTCTTGTTTTAAACACTTTATAATGTGTGTGTGGATTGGTTTTAATTAAAGAGAGTGACTGCGTGGTTCATGCGAAAGTAAAACATCTCATGAATATAAACTAACGAATATATACGATGAAGAATAGTTTATTTTTCATTTTTCTATAAACGAAAATCATTCTACAATGGCTCTTTCAATGATATTCATTGGGATGAAATATATTCTATTGTTTCTAATCATCGCTATATCGACAGTTATGCTTTTATAATCATAATGTGTTTGTGTTTTGAATAACTGATCTATTGTGGTATATAGAAGAAGAAGAAACATGATCCTAAATGTGGGATCCGATTTTTGAAGCGAATTTAGACAAGCTCCCAACTATGTACTCCAGTACGTAGCAAAAACATTCAATCATATCTTAATTAATAATCTGCTTCTTTTAAGTGATCACAAATAGTGATGTACCCTGTGTATTTCCATTTCTGTATCACAGTGTAAGTATAACAACAAAACCAATTTTATTCCGTCGATTTATTGGTGCATATCTCTATTAAGATCAATTACACAAGTTGTACAATCAATAGTCCGAGAAACTCTGAATTCCTGCCTAAGTGTGCTTTCAATGTGGATAGCATCCAATCAGTTACTCAGGGAACTTTCTGTAATGGTGAGTGAAATTTGAGATAGTGTTTGAAGATCACACGCTCCCAGCACACAATATCAACCTTTTAGTTTATTAAAAATTGACTATCTTACGTTATTAGAAAATTGTAATATTTCAGTGACATCGATCAACACAATCTGATTAAACTCAGAAAAGCCTCACATTAGACCATCAAGTCCCTTTTGTCAGCAGTCCATCATATTCTTTGGCGTTACGAAGACGGTTTATTTTTTCTTCAAGTACATTAATAATGATGCAATTAAGTGCATTTCGGAGATCTCTTGTCCTTGTGGTGCAGTTGAGTTGTTTGGGTTCACTACAAAGTGTAAAGTGAATTCGACTTTGAGATAGAAATTGAATGGTAAATAATGCTTCAAACAATTGTATTTGTAAAACACATTATGAAATCATATTTCTGGATAGATTCGAAATCTTTCGAATCATAAAATAGAAGTGTAAGATAAACGTCCGATTTATAACCATCGGTAGTCGTTAATCATTATAACTTCGGTTCCCGACAGCTTGCTGACTTTAATACTGTTAAGAAACTTATGGCATTAACACTTCACATTCCATAGCTGTTTTCAAAAATTATTCTATTTCGGCTATTTGTACCGAATCTACTGAAGCAAATCAAGGTTTCACAAATCTAATTCATTCATTATCACAAATAGAGAAGAAATCTTTGAATAGATGCCTAGCCTATTAAGGAAAACTTTCAGTCTAATTTCAGTTGGATTACACTTTGACAGATGATCGAGTTCATTAAATCAGAGCAGAATATTGGAGCTGCTCCGAGAAATTTATCGGAAATACATACTTCACGTTACAAGTACTTTAATAATTGTCAAGTAGATCTTGACATTCTGGCACATATGTTTATTATAATCTTTGAAAACTCAGCTAAAATCTTTCAGCCTTCATAGTGAACATGATCAGCTACATCATTTAAAATTTCTAAATGCTGTGGAAGTCGAATAATGCGATGAATCAACAAACGACTGCCTGTCACAGCTGATGATAACTAGAGACCCGTAGAAATAACTGAGGGATAGTTAATGGCCATCATGTACCACCACAAACTATTACAGTATGCAATGCAATATGAGGGGTAAGTTAGTTTAAAACTGCTAAATATCTATAAACAGTAGATCAAAGATCAATAATATGTATCTATTGCAGACTTGACTCTGTCTTACCATAAGCTATTTACGATTGAACTTTCCTTTCCATCCATCCATCAATCAATAAACGATGAATCGATTGATGTTCTAACACGAAAGTCATTAGAATTTTTCAGTAAATAAGAAAATATTATTTAAATTTTTCGAATTTCCACATGAATGATTATCCTTCAAAATGAAACAAAATGAAACATGAACTATTTTCTTCTTGTACATGGCTGAATCATTTCTTTAAATTTTTGATCGAATTTCGAAATTAAGTCATGATTTCCTCATCTTTCATTATACAGTCTTACAATTCACTATTAGTGAGTTCTTGTTTACTTGCTTTTTGATGTCATTTGCCTTTCATATATTTTTCTTCACAACATGATTCGCAATAGAAATTGCAAACAGCGTCGCAGACTACGAATTGTTTAACTCAGTTAAATACCTGATAATTCGCATAAAAATATCGTTCGAGTATAAGTGATGGTCTATTAATGAACAAAAGTTTTTCAAACACTCCCAATCAACTTTGAGTTTCTACTAGAACGTTTTCAACAGTTTATTAGAATAAAAACGAAAGGTTGATTTTGGCTCAAAACTGACATGAGTATGATAAAAAGATCGTTTTATTTTACGTATCTTTAAGTTATTGTGAGTATGGATATTGGAGGCGCAATTTGCGATGTAAGTTTGATAAAATATATTAGTAGCACTCAGATTTGTCCTAAGAACAGACAAGTGTTCGATTGTCACTCAAATAATCTTCCAATCGGTAGTCAAACAACTTAAAATCAAGGTGGTAAATATTTTTTAAACGGCAAAGAAGTTCACCAGGAAAATCTTTATACATTGATTGATATTGCTCTTTTGTTCGGCCAGTAGAGAAACGAGAGCCTAACTGCCATTCATTGGTTGATATATTGATATGGGATACGAATCTGTTGAGATCAGCTTGCATTGTCTCGTATTTGCCAATGAAATTATATTTGAGTGAACATGCTTGACACAAGGATGAGTATGGTTGCCAATGAGTATCGATTAATCGAGTATCATTTGTGATATGTTCGACGAAATGTTGGAAGGCAAGTACGGTGTGGTCACATAGATCATCAGTCATTTCTTCTTTTTCACTCTGTTCGTGAAAAGCGTTGGCTATGGGTTTCAAATAGAATGAGCTGAACTTATGGCAGATTTTTTGACGCAGCTTGCGATAAAGTAAAAAGGATGGACCTTTAAGAGGCTTTATTTTGTCAGTGTAAGCTGAGGCCAAGCGCTCCAGTGGATGACGAACAAATATTACACGAGTGACGTTGTTTGACAGGAGAGTTGAACCATCAGGAAGAGAGCGGGGGCGAATGAGAGGGAAAGTTTGCATCTGGAACAATCCCCATAAGTCTGCTGACAAAGAATCCGATGTGTTCTTCAATCGTGATTGCAACGATGAAAGAATTGACAGATAATCAGTAGCAGTTCTCGGGATATGAGTCTAAACCGATAAACTTTATAGACATAACTAGAATGAAAACTTAACGATGAACGCTTTTTGTGTACTCAAAAAGTGAGTGCACACTAGAATCGGCCAATGCGTTCGGTCGTTTACATGATAACTCTTTACAAATGCATTCGATAGAGCCGAAAGTTTGTGCACAGAATTATTTCATGAATATCACGATCGAGTTCGAAGATGAGAAGGATCCGGCAAGAAATGGCTGAGTTATCGAAAAAATTGTCATTTTTCACCAAACAATCCCTGAGTTGGGGTACAGGGATTTTTTCAAAAACAAATTTTTTCTCAGAATTATCCACAATATACATAAATCAATTCAGTTTTTAACGCTGATTCAGAATCTGATATTAGTTTTGAATCGAATCGTAGCTTTCTAAAAAAACATTGGCTGCAAAAGTTCTCGAAATAAACAAAAACTGCAGCTAGAAACAAAATTGCCTAGATATGTCTGAGATGACCAGTAGTTTTGGAGTTTCCCCAAAAGGTTTATCAAGATATTTCTTCCGTGCACTCATGCTAGAATGACTGATTTATCTCATTCACCTTTTGAAGTACACATAACTGTCGGACATAAGTCCGAAGTTTCACATTTATTTTAATTATTTTTACAAGAAAATGACTTCAAGAAATGGAAGCAACGGTGGGTCGTCAATGGATTGGTTTTAGGTTGTTATTGACATTCTCCAGCAGTGTTCAGACTTCCGAAAAAGGAAATTTCGGAAATGATGCTTCTGAAACCTTCGTTACTACGAAAAATGCGGTAATTTCCGAAATTTCCATAACTTCCATTTTGGGAAATTTCCCAAAGTTTTGTAATATCCCAAAATTTTGAAAACAGTTTTCTGTGAATTTACATGTTCTTGGAAATTAAAGAAACTTCCGTAATTTCGTTTTTTGTAAGTCTGAATATACCTCACATTACCAGGTTAGTCATCTCATGAGATGGAATGAATAACACGCGTTGCCTCCGTTTCCTGCATCTGTCACAATAATCTAATGGTAATGGGAAGCAATCCTAATTTGAAGAGAATACGAATTTCCCAACCTCCTCCTCTTCAGCCTGCCCCTCCAGGCATCCCCGAATACTTGGATATAGTTATTAATGACTTAGAAATCGATAGATAAGTTTCAAAGATTGGAAAAATATTTCTGTATGATTCAAAGATAACCTCTCCCATGGAGAACTAGTCGTGGAGATTTTACTTAATACTATTTTGGAACTTTAGACATCGATTCTTTTTTCCGATGATGAATATTCTCAGAAGCAAAGATGAATCAATCTGTCTGATCCTACCTTAAAAGAAGGAGACATAAATCGTCTCAAATGTCTCGTATTCAGCAGAGCGGAGTAATTCACTATTCGTTCATATTGTTGATCATTAGCTAACTTCGACGAAAACATGGGAATGAGTTCGTCACGAATGTGAACGTAGGTCATCAATGGCAAAAACGTTCTTGTTGCTACTTTGGGAACCGAACAATAGAAAATAGAATGAGATCGAAGAACAAAGCCCAAGTAATTGAGCATGACACTTCGACGAATAAGAGGCCGAATATATGAATCACTGGAGTTAATAACATTGCAAGTGTTCACAAGTAATTTAGCACGTTTTTTATAGATCAACGAGTCAGTGTACACAGATAATTTTAATTTTTGATGAGTGAAAGGCATTACCGGAGTCGTCGTTGGAGCAGCTGAAATAGACTTAACTAGATTGATGATTTCTTTACCTTAAACCAGAGAAGAAAATTATTATAATGAAGCATTTATGGAGTTGATGGGGAAATACCTGCACTTCTATCAAGAACAATGAAGAAAAAGTTAAAAACCAAACAACTTAAAATGATAAAACAGCTGCAACGGACTAACATTCGTACAGTTAAGTAAGCCATTATTTAACTGTAGATATCTCTTCCTAGACACTATAGTGTTTAACTACAAGACCAGATAACTATAAACAGTGTTCAGTAAATATTTATTGATGCTATTTTCTTTATTAACGATCTATAAAAACAATTATAAAATATGAGTACGTACCGATTAACACATAAACAAAGTCAATACAGTTCTCAAAAGAGTCATACTATTGATCATTATCCTTAGCAATATGAACAATTATGCCAAAAAATGCAACAGGTCTATTGACAAAGCTTGTCGTCTTCTAATTATGTTGTGTTAATAGTTCAGCTTATACTTATTTCTTGATTCACTGCATATGATGTGAAACAGTCTATGAAATGCAAACAAAGTCACCATACGCGTTATGATGACTTTTTTAACGGTTTGATGGAAGGCTTGTAAATATTATAAATAAAATTGAGATAACCTTAATACAAAATATATCAAAAATACTATATTACTCATGCTGAAGAAGTGTTTGTCAGTTGCGATTACATGGGAATATTAAGCAAGGCCATAACATGCACATTGTATTGATAAAATGTGAATGTTATTCTATGAACTTGCTTCTACTTTGAGCACTATTCTTATTATTTACTCAATGTAAAGACAAGGCGTCAGGCTTGCAGAGAAGAAAATGTGTATTGCATTACACCATTAGCTTAGGATTGTTTGTTATGTCGGGTGACTATGCGATTACCTTCCTACTAGAGTAACTAGAATATTACATGCTTTTTTTCTTTTCCTTGTTACATTTTTTTTGTTGTTAACTGTGCATACAAAATGTACACGTTGTGCATTTTTCAAATGAAAACGATGTGCCTGAGTGATTTCTATGTAGAAAACCTCCAAAAAAAATGATTCAATATATATATATATATTTATCTATTGATCTATGCGTTGAAAAATATTGAGCACTAAAGGACAATTGAAAAATACAATCAGTGTCGCTCTTAAACTTGATATATTCTTTACTGACGTATTAGTGAAATTCAAAAGCTCAAGCAATATCAGTACATGCTATTGTATTCTGTCGAGAGTTCTCTTTGTAGAAGTGCTCGAACATTGCATTTTTCCAACGCATGCACACCTACAGCAACCTTTCACGATGTCCATCCGTTCTTAATATTGATTTCATCGTATATAAAATCTTCAAGCTATAATTACTTAACAATTGTTGTTCAACTTTGAAATCAGAAAAGAGTCATATACTATTGAAACTGTCGGAAATAGCCACGATAGGAGGGTTAACATGTGATGAATTGTTTCTCTTCTGCATTAGTAGAGAAAACTGAGTTTCGAAAGATGCTGAAAATTTGGACATCTACTTGAAACGAATCATAATAACATGAAGTTACACGTATGTATGCTAGATTTTAAGAACAAAATTTAATCAGATTTCTTTGTTTCAATCTTTGCTACAGTAACATTCAGACGATTCTGAACAAGTATTTGACATTCAAAATTCGGACTCATCTAATGAATATATTTTTCATTTTGATTAAATCAGGATCTATGGATGCCAATATCCAAGAATAGAAGAAGCACTCGAATCCATTCGAGTTCAATAATACTATACAATGACGCTTAAGGAAATACACGTAATGTGTAAATGACTTCGTAAAACGTTGCATAAACAAAAATAATCGAAAATATCTACGATTTCCTCCTAGCTTCGAGGAAAGCCGTCTTCAATTGTTTCTAGAATAGCATTAAAAGTTACTTGACTCTCGCTAAATGTGTTTAATCATACCATGTTAATTTAATGCATGAATACAACTTTCCTCTTAAACTAAACCAATTTATTAGTCATATCAAATAATGTTTTTTAAATGTTCTCTGAAGAATTCTAAATAAAACAAGAAGTGAAATTTGTGAATCTGACAATGTAAGGATTATCCTATATATAATTGAGCTTTAAGAGATAATGTTTATACTCAATAATATAAATTTTTGATGAGTTGGGTGAAAAAATATTTTTGTGTGCCCCATGTTCGAAATTAGTGACTAAACAAGAACTTAAATTTTTCAAATCATAATTGGCAAAAGTTTTCCAAAAAATTTCTTCATGCACAAGTAAGTTTCTACCAATATTCAACAACTATTCGTGGTACTAATACTATCTCCCTATTCGCATTCATACCGATGTCTATTGTAATTTCGAGCAGCTACTACTCGATTTTTCACTTTTTCACATACTGATAAAGTCAATAATGCACTTTTTTTGAAATTCAGGATGTACTAAAACGATGTTTTGTATTATCAAACGTGGATGGACGCAAAATATAGAAAAGAAACACGTCAGATAGGAAAAAGTTCAAAGAAAAAGGTACGATCAAAGTAAATGTCAAAAACGAAAGCATGCTAATAAGATCCCTTGCCACAAAAGAAAATTTTCCCCTATTCACTTGATTCTGATGAAAGTTTCAAGAAAGATTTATTTCCAGTTGTGCATCTTACAGTAAAACTTTCACTTAGATACATGAGCCTACAAAGAGTTATTGTACGACTGACGGTGTCAATATAGATGTTCATGTACCACAAATTTCTCGGCCATTTAAAACACTAGAAGGTTGAGGTTGGTTTAAAAGTGTAGTCAGCAACTGTGACTACAAAACAGCTGGGTTTTTCTCCGATTTTTTCCTTGGGCATCTGTGAGTCGAAACCTCATAGTCGGCATATAGCTGCTCGAAGGTTTTAGAAAAGAAAATGTTTTCAGTTGCGTGAGTCAGAAAAAAAACTAATGCAAAATCCTCAAATCTCATCATTAAATCAATAAGTTGTAGTGCATTCCAGAATGAATACTTTGCTTCATATAAAAGTTATAGATCTTGAGATCGATAGTTTTGACTGGCATTGGCATTTTTATGGGTTAGTGGGCTAAAATCGGATTCCCATTGTATTGTTGCAATAACATAAAATACAGAAATAAAACTTGAAAACGAATATATGATCCAATAGATTTCTCTTCAGTGTTAAGGCAATTGAAAAATTAAATTTTGAAAATTATTCTTTTACGATTTGTCTCATTCGATGATTTTCACCAAAATCCAATTTTATATTTACTTTTCTTCCTGAGTGTTTCTACTGAATTGGATCTCATTTTTTGCAGTTAAATATGCTAATTCCAAACATAGCACTTTTATCAACGGTATATGTTTTAATTGAATGAAAAATGTGTTTCTTTTTTCAAAAGCACATGGAGATATTCAGGATTGATCGACTATACAAACAAGTAGTAAATCAAAGAATTTTTAAGAAGATTTTCCCGGTTAGATTCTTCATTTCATAAGACTTGTTATTCATATGATACTATATAGAAATATAAAAAAAAAACATGAAATTACCATATTTGGTCAAATGATTATGCAACTAGTTCTGAATTGTTTCTGTTACGCACAAACTGTAACGGACATTTTTGATCACTATGACAAGACGTATACGTCAATAGCATGTTGTTTCACTCTTGGAATTTAGGCATGTGAAACTTATTTTGATATATTTCAACGCATCCATGATCGCAGTTTTTCTTCTTTAATATCGATCTAGTCTATACGTAAGTTCAAGTAGAATATTATTCAAGAAAATTTTGTCCTGATTAATAAAGTGACTCCGCTAACGTGTTATCTTTCGTGCATGTTATACCATGGAATTTAGATGTCATAATGACTATTGGTTGATATTTGTAATCTAATTGAAGAACTCTTTAGGTAATTATTTTGTTCAACAGAATGAATAAAGACAAATCAGTTTAAAAATGGCATGAATTTGCAAAAGTCAAAATGTATTATGTTTCTCTTGAAATTAATTCTAAGCGGAAACTTCTCATTATTTCTTTTGTTTAATTCTCTTTCAAAAAGCAATCAAGTCAGTATAGGAAGAGAGAAGTGCCAAGAGATATACAAAATTTTCGCATAAGATACTTAAAGTCGAGTAATATTCTTATTATCACTGTTGATAATCACTGTAGAAAAATCATTATCAATCTTCTATACAAGATTCGGTAGCTCATCGTATTTTCTAATCATACGATTTCGATAGTTTCTGAAAATGAATCTGATATTAATTTTTGAGTTAGACATAAAGAAATTTCTTCGTTGGAGTTTAGCGTAGCTTTGACATATATGGCCAAAGTCATATTTGTATTAATTATTCAAGGTAAACATATCTTAGCTAAATAACTAGAAAAAGAAATGTCTATTACAGTTCCCAGCATATGCTATAATTATAGATGACGGCGTGAGTCATTGAATTTTCTAACCATGCAAGAGCTCATGATTTTCAAAGTGAAGATTTTTCAAGTATCCATTTACTCCATTTTTTATATTAATCATAAAGCGGAAAAACATACTACAAAAGATAAATAACAGTTTTCTAAAAGAAGAATACGGTTATTAATCCTATACCATAAGTAAATATGAATTAATGTGATACTGAATACATAAATAGTTTGAATAATGCTATTAGTTACATTTACAAGCATATACTTCCTGTATTTTATGTAGTTGGTAATGTTGGGAATTGTTTAACTGCGTTAGTATTCTTGAAAAAATCTTGGAGTAAAACTGTTCGTGTTTTTTATTTGAAAATTGATTTTTAAATTTCACTGCTCTTGGAGTTATTCTGATGAATGGATTCGAAATTATTTTTAAAAATTTTAGTGTTGCTTTGTGCAAACTGTATTTTTATGCATCTTTTCTTTTTACAACACTGCCACCAACTGTTCTTATTCTTGCATCGATCGATCATCTTTTGATCTCATCCCCAAATATTGATACACGTTCGTACAATTTGAAGCTTTAAGCTTGCTTTTCTCTTAGTACATTTACAGTATGTTGAACTGTGTTCAATCTTCAAACTCTTATCAAGGTGAATATTCAAGAAATATATTCTTCTTGCTTTATTTGTTACTATGAATTCGACAACGATCATTAATGGTGCTTTCTGTCTGTTGATAGTTATTCTTTCAATAATTGCGTTTAAAAATCTCCGCTACAATCGATCGATAAAACATAGAAATCGGAATAAAAGTCTACCGATGACAAAGAAAGACTTTCAATTGCTTCGTTGTTTATTTTATCATGTTGTTGCGTTTATTATTTTGAGTATATTATGCTCAATATGTATTATCCCAACCAACAAATAACGAGGAATCGTTTTCGAAAATCGTTACATCAGGCAATCAATACGTTTGTAGATCAGTGTGTAAATTTTGTTTATTAGATGCTTTACTCTTCAAATTTTTTCATCTGCTTTGGCACTTGAAAAGTGTTTCGTTGTGAAGTAAAGCTCATAGTGTACATGTTCATTGGGAAAGATCGCATCAAGGCACAAGGTGACGATCATAAATAAAAAAATATTGGAAGAAACTGTACGGCAGTAATGTTATTGGTGTAAATGTTTTATCAGATTAACTAGCCAATGGAAGAACATTCGTGAAGGAAGTTCGACAGAAAATACTACTGTTTTTCCTTTTTTCTCACTTTGGAACTACTGTAGTTCGATTATTGCCCATCCAATAAATAGAAATTCAATATTTGTGATTTTTTTTTAAACGTTTCGTTTATTTCCACTGCTCGACATTTAATAAACAACAGAACTCTCGGTTGAATCGCAATAAATCCTGGTATTGACATAAACACAATCATGCTTTTGATAGTTTAAAACTTCTGAGTTGTCAAAGTATACTGAAGAATAATTCGTTCGAATCGGACAGATTTTGTTGAACTAATCTCATGAAATCAATCTTCATTGCACTCATATATTGTAGACTCTATAATAACATTTGTTCCTCTTTGGGATCTCTCACTTACTTCGGTAGATGTTATGGCTAGTTTATCTCTTGAGGAAATGTTCTAAATATCCCCCCGGAAAAAAATAGTTAGACTCGGTATTTTCGATCGTTTGTTACTATGAATAGACATTTTGAGAAAAGTAACTATAGATTCGGATAGCCCATGGAATTCTGTACAACTCTATATATATGCATTTTTAATTGCATTTATCCCTTGAAAATAAATTCAAGTGCATTAAAGGCACCCTCATGGTCAGATTCCCCGAAAGTTTATTTGTCATTCAATTTTTCAAACTTATTTCAATACATAAACAATTTAGTACAAAACTAAGGATATATTCTGAATGTACATAAAATTCTCTATCATCCCATGCTTGCCCACCCTTGATTAGTTATTGTTTCTGTTCAAATATTACGTATATTATTTNAGATCAGGACTAACTGGTGGATAGTTATCCATATAACTAATCAAGGGTGGGCAAGCATGGGATGATAGAGAATTTTATGTACATTCAGAATATATCCTTAGTTTTGTACTAAATTGTTTATGTATTGAAATAAATTTGAAAAATTGAATGACAAATAAACTTTCGGGGAATCTGACCATGAGGGTGCCTTTAATGCACTTGAATTTATTTTCAAGGAATAAATGCAATTAAAAATGCATATATATAGAGTTGTACAGAATTCCATGGGCTATCCGAATCTATAGTTACTTTTCTCAAAATGTCTATTCATAGTAACAAACGATCGTAAATACCGAGTCTAACTATTTTTTTCCGGGGGGATATATAGTTCAGAACATCATACTGATGAACTTCCGTATAAAATTTCCCACGTATGATTATAATTTCCAAGAAAGTGAGACTAATTAAAAGAATTTGTACTCGCTTGTATTTCAGTTATTGAAATAAAGTAAAATTGTTGACAATCATTATTGTTAGAGAATCACTTTAGATTAAACTAAAGATTTTTCTTTTAAGTACTGAACTCGTTTAAGACTAACATATTTTTTAAATGTTCTTTTTTATAGGTTTTTACATTTTGAAAAACATATGACAGCCACATGACGCAAAATAGAAATAAATTAATCTATTAAATTGAAAACATCTTTCCCAGATACTCCACCATCAAAACCATGTTAATTAAATTAACTGCAATCTCAATCATAAGTCATTCGCTGTTTGATTTCTTTGTATTGACATTCCTTTGTGAAGTTTTCGGCAAAAGGTAAAAATACGCTAATAAGCTCATGAAATGAGTTCTTCATGTTACCTTATAGTTTTATTCTACACATTGTTCATAGAACTGCTTGGCATAGATTGGAAATTCGCATAAAATAAATAGCTATAGTCTTCAATCTAATCCTGCACACAAAGGATTTAGCACACCGTTACATATTGCGTATGAACACGTGATTTAGAATAGTCACAGGACAGAGTTTCCGTTTCTTGAATTTTGTATTTGCTTGAAATAACTGATTTTGGTGGGTGTGGATTGGTGTAGTCGTGTCTCTTTTTATTGAATCGGATATCTACACTTCACCACCATGATGTCGCCATGATTTCGTGCTTTGAAGAACTTTCGGGAATTTTTTGAGATTTTCCCGATGGAAATCAAAATTCGTCTAATTTTCCAGTCCACTAATCATTCGAAGATATTTTATATTTATTCAAGTAAATACATGATTAATAATAGGTACTGAGATATTTCATGGCAGCTCATGTCGCTCGAAAACCGGCAGTTAAATGTGGTCAACTGGGTGGTTAACCGTTCGGTAAACCACGATTCTCCAGTTGAAACTTTCTTTTCACTGCGACGGACTAATTTTTTTAACTATTAGAAAACCGCTAGATTTTGATTTCGGAATCCAGAGCGCGACTGATAACAGCGCGGTGAAGTCCTTGGTGCCAGCCACACCAACTATCAATGTTTAGTTTCGGGTTTGAGTTTTTATTAAAGATGGCGCCCTATAAATAGCGATTCGTCAAATGAGTGAACCAATCAATAAATTAGTGGCGCCCTCTAACAGAGTTCACTGCAGTGTGAAAATGTGCACTTTTTCAATTCATAGTCGACTATTTTTACCATAAAAACATTGAATCATCATTTAAATTAATTTATAGACATTAAGTATCAAGAAACCGCAGTAAGCTGTCGGTTTTGACGCAAAATCAATGACATGGGAGACCACGCCTTTAGGTACTCTGCGAAAATTCGTCTCAGTACTCACGAATTTCTTGAACTCAGTATATTTAATAGAGTGCTGGATTCATCTATTCAACGGCTATACCCTAGGGGAAAATGTTCCACATCTTTACTTAGTAATAAGGAAAGAAATGTAATTGCAAAACATTGAATAGCTGTCGAAAACCGTTTTATGATGCTAGAATAATTCGGTACAATATCATAATCAGAAAAAAACAACTTCTGATGAATTTCTGCTCTTCAATATTAACATTCGATGTCTATTCTCTATTTACATATTTAAGGATCATCTCTCTTGCTATTTATATTCAAAACTAGACTAGTCGGATTCAATCGGTGATTTTTTCGAAGCCAAAAGTATATTTGAGAATATTCGGTGGTCGAAGAATTTTCACGTCCTATGGACATTAAGCATGAGGTAGGAAACGGATCCGGTTTGAGTCCTGTACGTATTCATTGCAGTGGCAAATGACTAGAGTAAAAGTCACGATATAGTCATTATTACTATTTTCAATACTTTTCAAGGTCATTGAATTGCATGTATCAAATTTAACTGGAAAAATCGCTTCATTTTTGAAAAAAAGATATCAATTATGATTGCATTATGTCATTGCAAGGAATTGCCCGGCCATAGATTTTCTGATACTGGCTACTACTATATCCGTGATTTTACTAGATTCACAGCTGTATTGATATAACTTTCTTTTTCTTTGTTGCGTATACATAAGGTCTACTGGTTTTATTCCACTTACGCTTTTATTGTCACGCAACTTAAGAAAACAAATACGCGTGAAAATAATCAAATGAGGATATTTTATTGTTTCGAAGGGGAATAAACGTGTAATAATAAATCACAATGTGAAAGAATTAGCACCATCAGAAATCAATATGATGGATGTATCGATTATGTTATACTTCATGAATCTATATTTATTTATCATCCGTAGAAACATATACTTATGCTTTTCACATAGTAAACAGAAAAAATAAATATGATATAGAAAGCAGTTTTCTTAGTATTTTCTTTTCAAATTTTCTTGTAAAACGACGAGGAAGAAGTGAAACAGGAAGAATAGGTTTGAAAATATTTGAATAATATGAGAAAAGGGTTTATTGGCAACATGAGTTCTAATGGTGGTTCATCATATCAAGTTCTAAGATATTGATTCTAGTGTTCATTTTTATGGAGTACTTTTGTGGAATTAAAATTAAATGGAAAGTTTATAAATATCAGAAGAATAAACAACGCAAGGAGGGAAGTGCATGCTTGGAACCGCCAGTATCGAAATACCATTTAAGCATCTTGATCTTCTTTCACTGTGAGCACCACAGCAGCATATCAGAATCTTTTCGGTTAACTTCAGCTTCTTCTCAGCAATTTAGGATAAAATTTAGGAGGTTCGTGCTGATATTACCTTGGCAACACATAAGCAACGAATTCTATCCTAAACTGCTGAGGAAAACCTGAAAGTATCGAAAAAGTACTGCTGTAGTGCTCATAATGAAAGAAGATCAAGGGACTGAAAAGGTACCGAGGATGCTGACATAGCGGTGCTTTCAAACTTGCACTTTCCACCTTCAAACAACGTCATACAAAAACATAACATCACATTCGGACAAATCTATTAGGAATGGTTACTATGCAGAAGCTAATTGAACTGAATATAAGACCGATGTATAAGATTTGGGCTTTTTTGCTCTGATACAAATTAATATTTTATACTTAGATCAGGAACTCCATCATGCGAGTAAGCACACCATAGACTGATTGAAAAAAAGGAATTTAATGAAGCTGAAGTTAGATCTTCAAATGGTTTACGACAATAGCTCGAAACAGAAGAAGAACGCTGTTCTATTGATGTGCATGATCAAAATATTGAGACATGGCTGCCGATTATACGTTGAAGTATTTAATTACGACATGCGTCGCTATCTTTATAAGTGTACATAAATTTATTCTCAGTAAATAATAGCAATCAATGCAAAAAAATTCTACTTCAACTACTACATTCGAGAAAATTAATTGTATATCGGTAGGTGTCGGTCATCGTTACTTTCACACACGAGCACAGACACTCATATTCTGTTCTATTAGGATATTTTATGAGCCAGGCCATATGCAATAATGAAAGCTTTATTGCACGAATAATTCTCTTTCCTTCTCGTCTCGTTTCTTTAGCGCACGTCTAACAAGCATCAATCATGATACGTGTTTCAAAAGAGAAGATTTGTGAGGCTGTCGACTTAGATACTGATATACCATCGCACACAATTCTTGCGAAATTTCAATAAATATCAAGGTCACATATTATCCAGATGTGGATATGCTTTTCATTATCTAAATGGCACACACATACACACTCACACCGTTGTATGGAAAACCTTATGTCTCAAGAAAAACTGCAACCTTTAAAACAGAAAAGACTGAAAGTCTTTTATCTAATTATTTTTTTATTCATGACATCAATGCAGCATCATCTTGTTAATTCAAAACTCTTTATTGCCAATTAAACACCAAGAGAAGAAAGGTGCTTGAGAAGACAAGCAATTTTAGTATTTGGGAGGTATGGAAAAACGTTCATTTGTGATAGATCTATTATTGTCGTTGAACAGCAAAATTTGGGAGATTCTCATGGCAACGTATCTATCGTTCAAAATTGAGAGGTAAAAACATTGTGCTGATTTCGTCACTATTTCTTTTAAAGAATGGATCATACGACTATGGATTATTATCAAAATGAAACTACAACCACCAGCTATGATTCCGAAGGGAAACTTAAGTTTGTAGAATACGGTATTTATAACTTCTCTTGTAGTTTTTATTTTTAAAGTGCAATACCTAACGACAACAAGCTCAAAAATATCATTCAGATTTTGTTGCAAATATGAAACGAAAAAGAAACAAATATTTCTTTAGGTTTACTTATAGCGTTTAGTTATTGCAGTGCTTTAAGGGGAAATTTCGTAAAATAAGAAAATGATGTGTTCAAGACGAAAGTCGAGTAAGTAATTATGAAAATTGTGACGCAGCTAAAGAAGAAAGCGTCACTTGCTTTGACCAAGCGAAAAAAACTCCCGTTTGATCAATGATAAATTGATACAAATGAGAATGCGCGCCTGTTATCATACACTAGTTGACATGAAAGATGAAATATGGAAGAAAGTAAAGCATGCTCTTCTTTTGAAATTATTTTATTTCCATCAATGAATTGAGAAAAATTTGTTTTTGTAACCAATTTCATCCCAAAAGTCGCAGTCTTTCTTCAGATAGTTGTCTCCTAATTGAAGTGGATCTCGAAAGTACATGTACGTTTCATTTCCAGTTGTCACTCTTGGCCATATAAGAGACACTTTCGAAGGCTTATTCGGATCCTGACTCTTGGCGAAATTGGTCCAGTAGGTGGCCATATTTTGAGAGACGCGCCGGCCAGCATCAGTAAAGTTTTCCCATTGTGATTCAAAAGTGAATGGTAGTTCATCGCCGTGGCATGCACGATCACTGCATCTTATCGCATTTCTTGAATTTGCCGTGTCGAATGGATAACCGAAGACGTATGTATAGGATGCCGCTTTCCTAGCAAAGATTCGAGTCGAGCAAACGAATACCCATTGTGTAGTAAGACGAGCAAGTTGCGAGCGTTGATCGCCAGAACTGTCCGGTGGGTATTGCTTGGCAACTTTCAATGCATTCTTTTGAAAAATAGCTAGGCCTATTGCCATGTATTCGATGGATGATATTGGTTTATGCCATGTTCCAAAGATGAAATCCCAACCTTCGTCAGTGACCGTGCCGATCATCAATGGTTTCAGTGGAAATGTTGCATTGTGCACAATGTCCAAAAGTTGACCATGAACAGTTATATTATCAATAACAGGTGTCCATGGCTCAAAGAAGAGCAAAATGTTCAATGAAGTAAGCATGTTATTTACAGTGTTTTGTGCAGCAACAAGCTCGTCCATAGTACGGTTACGGAAGCATTTAACATCGTTTGGAGCACAATGAAGTTCTTCGGCTAGGAGAACACTTGGTGTGACATATTCTAGATATGTTCTAGATTATATGAAAAAGGATATTGATTATTATATGTACCTAGTAAAAATTATACTTGAATGGAATCGTCATCGGTGCACTTTGGATAATAGCTCGTTGAAAGAATGGCTGCATCTCATTCGTAACATAATGCAAAGCAACCGATTGAGCACCAGCACTTTCACCAAACAGCGTGATCTAAGAAACGAAATAGTATTAGTGATGCATTATACGTATTTCTGTATGCAAGAACCTCATTTGGATCTCCTCCAAATGCATCGATGTTCGCTTTGACCCATTCAATAGCCAGTCGTTGGTCGAGAACACCATAATTACCTTTGAGATCATCAGGACCGTATCCAGTTGCCAAAAAACCAAGTACACCTATTTTTATCATGTAAGATACTTGCACATGTACCGTCAGAAGATCGATAGTCTATACTCACCAAGTCGATATTGAATTAATGCAACTATTACATTAGTTGTATTAACTAAGCGTTCAGATTCGAAAACGGATTCTGAAGCATTTTCAAATTGAAAGTTGCCACCATGAATAAAAATCATTACTGGTATACGATTCTCAGACTGCGAATCACTGGTTAATGGTGTGAATATATTCAGATAGAGACAATCTTCAGACATCTATCGCGTACAACGACTTCTTTTATTCTTCAAAACACCTAATTGTTGATCTATTAGAACTTACAATATTCAAGTTACGAAAGGAACTCATTGTATCTGGTGGTTGTGCACACGCCGGAGCTGGTTTTGTAGCATTTATTGTTGTAGGCTCCCAGTGACTGATAGGTACCGGAGGCTGCCATCTGCAATGACGTCGATGAACTATGAGAGAAAGAAATCATTCTACACATTTTCTGTGAACTACCTCAATATGCCAACAGGTGGTTGAGCAAATGGAATTCCATAGAATACGCGAGCCAAATCTGTCTGATAACCTAATACATCTCCGTACTGCGTATGAACAATTATAGGCTTGATTTTAGCTGCAACAGTTTGTTCGAGAAAAGTCAAACCAACAATCAAGATCAATAACATCATCATTCTGTACGATGAAAGATGCATCTGCGTCCAGCAACAAATAGTGACTTGAAGTTAGTAACTGATAAGAAAAGCATTCATTATCAAAGTTAAAACATTTTGCTGCAACGAAAGATAACAGTCAATCTTCAAATATCATTGGCCTACGGATGAAGATCTAAAAATGTAATAGTGTTGCTGTGATCATCTTAATACAGTTCAAAAGTCGTCAGCTTAGTTGTTTGATCATTTACTAAAGAAGCAACCCTAAAGTCATCGAGCACTTTTTGTTTTTAACTTATTATTGCCGAAAATAATATGCTAGTTCTTCAAAAAGAAGTACGTCGAAAGATTTTCCTTTTGAACCAATGGATCAAATCAAATGCAGCCTTATTTTTAGAAATGCAAATTTTAGGTCTGTGTTGAAAGCGAAAAGATAAATTTGAAAAATACATAATCTCAAGTGAGATTTTGATATTGTTTGCAAAATATCCAATGAAAATATTGAATTGATATAACCTTTGGTAATAAAAAGGCTCAATGTGTTGCTTTCAGAACAATGTAATAATATAACTTATGGTCATCTTTCTCATTGAGCTAAGCTTCCATTCACTATGACCGATCACATTTTCTTAATATACATTTGAATGATTATATCATTTGTAGTATGCAGAACGTAAAGTTATTCAAATTAGAAAAAAATTCCTTCTATCGTGTAATAGCCAAAGTTCACTCTTAGCTATGAACTGCTATGTCTATATTGAAAACATAGGGCGACTAAGATTCAATGAAACGGCGCAAAGAGAATAAGTACACTAGTGAATTGAAAATATACGACAAAACTGGGAACACAGGCACGATGCAGATAGAAGAAGAAAATGTATGAAATTGTGCAAAGTAATACAAGAAACTCAATGAGCTGTTATGAAAAATAAAAATATAAAAGAAAAGCTCTGGTTGATATTTATTTTTCTGACCGTCGGCACTTTAAACTTCAACATATTTATGAAAATAATATTTTGATATTTTTTCTTCAATTTATCCATTGAAATGCAGCATGTTTTTGGTACTTGTCTCACAACTGTTTTTCTTAAGTCAAAACGAACTAGCATAAGGATTACCAAATAAATCTTCAAATTGTAATACAAATCACTTTTTAGTAGTAAAAATAAAATTATTCTAAGTAATGATCGGCTTCACCATATATGTTTTATAGCAATTGGTAGAACTTAGTGTTTTACATGCATCTGGAACCCTCTATCGTGATTTCCCATTAGGGACATCCAACGAGCGCCTATGAAAAAAGTGATGTTACTTTGAAAATCTTCTTACATGCAACATCTTCTTCTTCTTTAATATTCTATCATAATCTGTTTCGTAAAAACGCATGTCTCATTGGCATACAATGATATTTAGTACTACGGACTACGAATATGGTGGTATCAGTGAATTTCTTTATGAACAATATGGACTGAGTGGAGACAGGCGATTTTTCTGGATGGCCCTACAATTTGAAGATGGAAATTTTCTTGGAGCACTCTCACTCCATGCTGATTTTCTCACTGGCATTCATGCCAATTCACACGTACCACCAGTATTAGGTAGTGGTCGTCGCTATGCAGTTACAGGTGAATCAAAAAAACCGAGCAATTCTCGAAAATTTCTTCTCGATTGTGTGGAACAATCACACCTATTCGACCGGTAGATCGAATGGTGGTAACGGTTCAGTTGGTTCCTACCAGCAAGAACACTATAGTGATGCTAATCGACTGTCACAAACTCTAAGGGAATAGTAACCAAGAATTTTGTGTTCAGTACAACATGCTAAAAGTGATTCGAATTCTGATCGAATGGACTGGTCAAGTGAAGTATGTCGATGCTTATGAAAAAATATTTATCAACAGCATTTGGGGTACACAGGAGCCAGGTGAAACTGGTCATATGTTGTACAGTTATCCCTTGGGAGAAAATGTTAGTAAGCCAAATTCTGTGATAGTGGAGGAATTGGCTTTGGCTCTCAGTTCGATAGTTTTTGGTTTTGCTATACTACAGCTATAGATCAATGGACCAAAATGAGTGATTCAATTTATTTCTTCGACAAGCAAGACGGAGTCACATTAGTCTATGTTAATCTGTTCGTTGCCTCAGAACTCGATTGGCTTGTACAAGAAAATGTATTTATTCACCAAGCGACCAGTTTTCCTCGAGAAGCAATGACAATTCTCACATTGATTGCATCGTTCGATATCGTTACATTGAACATATTTCTTCGTGTGCCATCTTGGATTGTCTCTGATGAATCCTGGGTTGAGATTAATGATAAGCGACAGAAATTAGAATTGATACCTTCGACTTATGCTCTACTACCTATTAGTCACTGGAACACGAATGATCGTATTGTGCATAATATGGCTATGCGGCTACATGTTGAGTCGAGCAATGATAATCCTTAGCTCGTATCTATTCTATTCGGACCTATTGTTCTTGGTGGTTTGACAACAAAACCCAAATCATTATGACGAGACGTAAACCTTATTCGAAGGCTATACTCTTCAATCCAAGAACCACTTCAATTTGAAGCAACAGCTGTAGATAACTCTACTTTTCGATTCCTACCTCTTTACAAAATCTTCAACGAAACATACAGTTTATTTTCCGCTCGGCTAAATGTCGAAGAAAAATTTTTAAATTGTATCTGTTTTTCTCTAAAAACCTTATGTCTATTTACAAAATTTTCAATAAAGGATTAACTAAAAACTTAAAATAATACATTAGCTCACGACGGAAAAAGAGGATCGGAATTCGTCGTTCATTTGAAATATAGACAATCAATGTAGAGTTCCTTTATTGAGCACTTGACACGGGTGTGAATGGATGCGAGAGAATCCGTATGAAGATGACTGAGCTGACAAAACCGACACACACACACACACCAAAACAATAATGCGCACAGAGATCATCTTGAGCTTTTCTTCGAATCGCTACTTTTTGCAATACTTGTATAAATGATTTATCTCAAAAAGCAATTGGTACAGCTTACTGTAAAGAATTGAACGAGGAATTTTTTTATGAAAATATGAAAATATTAGAAATAAAGATTATAAGAGATATTGAGCAAATAAATAGTGATTCGTTGATTCTGCCACATTTGGTAATACAATTGTTTGTCATATAACATTTCTAAGGTGGTTCAAGACAGACTGGAGGAAATGCCCGAATAACTTACGTATCAAATAATACTGTTTGATTATAATTAAAAGTAGATGTTAGAATGTCAACACCAGAGATGAACAGTTTTTTGACAAATATTCATTGACTGTTGTTGGACACATTTAATGCTAACTGAACCTATGTTTTTTATAGAATCCATAGCTAATAGATAGGCAACGTTATCTTTTACGTACAAGAATAATATGCACGGTTGTATCATTTGGAAATACGTCTTGCATTTTAATATTAGCAACATTATTACCATTTAATTGAGAAAGTGTCTACGGTATAATGAGTTCATCGTTGCTTGTAACAATATTTACATATGAAATATTATCAAATGTTTCTTGATGTGAATTGAGTGTGCATATAAGATTCGATGCAACAGATTCCTGCAAAATGGCTGGCGAACATCCTTGTTGGCAACAAATAGCAATATTTTTTATGATACCATAAGTACTTGGTTCAGGTTCAATTAGATTACTAACCATTGCACAAATATCTGACGAGAATCGAAAGGCAAGTCTTGGTGAAATCCCGCCTTGCGAATGTTCAATAATATTTATAGGATAGCCGGACATATTATACGTTCTACAAATAGAATAGACTAAGTATCCAGCTGATATTTGTATGTCTTTCATTGAATCATTTAGCACTATTATTGTGAAATAAGGATAATTAGTTAAATTCAGCAGTGTAATTCAATTACAACTATTAAGAATATCGGGCGTTTCTGTAGTACATGGCACAAGAAGTATTACATTAGTTTGATTACGAATACTAATAGAACATATTAAAGCAGTTGTTAAGATGGCAACATCAATCGAGAAGCTCTGGTCCTAATTGATTGGTTGGTGCATACTGTATTTTTGTAGAGAAAGTGGGAAATAATGATAAAGCAAGATTACATTTAGAAAAACAAGATACCAAAAAAATGATAATAAATATTAACTTTGGTTTGTTGATAATGATGACACATTTCAACTGAACTCTTAAATCCCTTTAGCTTCATGCATATTAATAATATCTCCAATGATTGGTACTTTTCAAATCGTTTGTATAAAAATAGTAGAGAAACACATATATATCATAAATGAGTACCGCACTCGCGAGCACACTCATATGTAAAGAATAATATTTTTCGAACTTTGATACTATGGATTGTTCTAATTGTATTCTTGAAAATCTCATAGGCAGACTTGAGACAGTTTAAGTCTAGATCAAAGAGCTGTAAGTGTTAGACGATTCTTTTCAATGTGAATTGAACGACTGTCACAGTTCTTTTGAAAATGAATGGCAAGTCATCTTCATATTTTTAAGTGGTCGAGTGCTATATAAAAACCTTGTCCATACTATTGCAAAGCATAATATATTTGATCGTAGGGGAGTCCGAAACTTGTCACCTTACGTGTCGTTTCATACACGAAATGACACAGATTCCTACGAGTTCAGAAGCTGTGTGAACACAACTTGCACATCGATACTCTCACGAAACGTCTCTTATAATATGATGGGGATTACCCGAAGTATTCCTTCGAAATAGCTTTTTTCGCATAAAAAAATCGAAATAACAAAAAGCACTGCCTTCACAATAATCCCTCAATAAAAATGAATACAGGCTTAATAACAAAAACCAAATCATTTTCAATATTAATGATTCAATGATACCATTAACGCTTAATATAAATACAAGTTGCGTTAAATAAAATGGGGTCTAGCCGTATCATAGAAGCATTTGTAGAAGTACGATTGTAAGCTGGAGCTAGTTCTCAATTAAGTGATGTGTATTTGAGTCATGTATTGAAGGGCTTCGGACCTTCAAATAAATCTATCTAAGTTATATTGGCACTGCCATTTTGAAGAGCTGTCCAATCGATATTCAAAGTTTCCCCATTTTTCGGTACAATATTTGTGGATAATCTTTTCATTCGTTTTCTAGTTTGCAGAGTTCTTCACTTCTTCACTGAAGGAACTATGATTATCGCTCGATTCTTGAAAAGCCACATTGAATTAGACAAAACGATTCAAAAACATAGCATTTTGATCGTCAATACATCCAAGTAATAATATTCATACCTCGATCATTTAAGAATAATTTGCCACAAAAAAATGTATTTAGTGAAGTTGAGTCTCGGACTATCGAACAAGGAATCTCTTAGAATGGAAATTCTATACAGCTTGGGTAGGGTTCACTGAATATTAAGATCGTTTGATTCATAAATCAGGCGCCTATAAGTCAATCTGGGACTAGCCGACGATTAGAGTTACAGCTCTTTGAGAGCTCTCAATGATTTTGAGATACATCATTTAATATTTATCGGCTTGGTCTTCTATTGTGAAATCGACATCAATCACTTGCTTGTCGCTATGATCATTAGATTTGTAATGAGTGATAGAAACAGCTGGGAATTAATCATTTTTTTACTCCATTTACTTCAATTTATGAGCTTAAAAACAGGTAATGGAGGACGATCTCCAAAGTAAAAATCGAGGGTATGCGAGTGTGCAATTTGAAGTGTGAGTTGTGTGTATAGTTGGGAGTGTTGCGCTTGCTCTCTCTATGCAAACATTCTTATTCTACACATCCACACCCACAATTTTCGGGTCAGAAAATATGTCAAACCTTTAAAAATAACTTATGAATTTTTGGGCCTATAAGCGACTTAAGCCTTGCATTTTTATATCTGAACCCAATGAACTGTAAGAAATTAAATAAGTGTGAGAATGCGTGATTGATCATATATCTGTTTTCAATTTTGTCACTCTATATCTTTATCTGTTTTGTGTAGTATTTTTGAAATGTAAAGATGACTCGCTACGAGTGTTTCGCTCACGATGAACTGCGTTTTCCGTATGTGACTGTTTAAACTTTTGAAAGGTGTGCAAGTCGTTAAAATAATCTTGTGAGTATGGAACAAAACTGTCATTAAAATACTCGAGGTTGTGGGCGAGGCTGGGTACAGTTGTATGCTATTATATTGACACCTTCACCCGACCACACAGGCAGTCTTATATCTGCGTTTTCCATATGTATTTCAGGATTCTTACTGTAAAAACTGGTTAGATAAATCGTGTTTGTTTTTTCTCTTCCCACTTAATTATAGATAATAGTAGACGTATCTCCACGTGCAATTAATTACTGTAAAGCATAAAGTTTGATGCCTATGCTGCAGCATTTATAAGCGTCACATAATTGAGATTGACTCCAGCATCGAGACTCTGGCAGTAGACCAGGGTGATCATCTTTGACACGTATCATTACTTCCGTGTAAGTGATTAGAGAGTTTCGGATCATTCAAGTCTATAATAGCTTGATTTTTATGATCAATAACCCATTCGATCGCTTCGTTTGTTATATAAGGGTCGATTCTAGTATGTCACACTCCTAGGGTTTCATGTTTTATCTGCTGAATTTCATCTGGAGGGTGTGGATGTTGAAGTGAGCCTTCTCCGTATTTGCAACAGCATCCTAAAAAGCTAATGCCCATAGTAAATCAAAACATATTTCGTGCCAGGGATCTCAAAGAGGCTCCATAGCAAATGCGGTAATCTTGGAAGGGTTCGGTATAAAACAAATTATTTAAGCGTATAATTGAAAGAGGTTTTTTATGAACGCAACATGTCAGCATCATTTTTCTGTAAAAATGATGTATTTAAAAGAAATATTCGACTAGAAATATAATTAGATGAATTTGAACTCAAATTTACATTCCTGGTGAGTGTTTATTTCCAAATAATTCAGCATTCTACCCAAACTTTAAACTACGTTGGGGAAAGATTGACTGTTGAAAAGCAAAAGTTCGGACTAGCAGATTGAGTGTGCCTTTTCATAAAGAGATGGGTTAGTTTTCTTTTCGATTTTTTCATACACCCTTGGTAGTAGTTGCTGTGTGAGATCCATTTCCAATTGCAGCCATGTCCTTCATAATCTTGAAATCGGAGCTTGAACCAACAACGACAGAGTGAAACGTTATTTCTAATAACGGAACTGAAACGCTTTTTCAAGATTCGACAGTAACAGGATTAACGTCTCTACCACAGATAATGATGATGTTTTCTACTAATGTAAATGTATTAATCGCATAATTAACTGCAGCTTCCATATCATTGCTACCTCTGGCTTGAAAATCTGAAATTCAATTTTCCACTACCCCATCATCTAGTAAGCCAAGGAATGAGAATGTGGATGTGGCTGTTTTTGCGTGCACACAGTTGTCTTCCCTGTAATAACATCCAAACTCTCAATTGATAAATTTAGATTGACCTGCTGATTGAAATCAGTATAATGAATTCTAATAATCTCTCTGACATACAACGGTCGATATTTCTTAAGAACATTTCAGTTATTAATGAATTCGGAAATGAAGATAGTCGGAATAATCTTTATTGTACTACATTGAAATGCTGATTTTATGAAAAGAAATTTTCTGCAACACAAATATTCATCAATAAAATTGTAGGAGTTCTTCAGGTAAAAGACGAAATGTACACTTTCATCCGTCAAGTAACATTACTCACGGCGCTTCAACACTTTTTAACAATTGATCGAGAGTTGTCTCAATATTGCAACGTACACTATCAGCGCATGTTTCAAGTAGACGCACATAAGAATCAAGGAATTGTTTAGCTTTCTGTTCACTTTTCATTTCATGGGCCAAGGAAAAGTCCAACTGACCATCACCAGCACAAGTAACAAACACCACCGTCGATGCACGATACAAACTTGCATTATTGATGACATGCAAACCTCGCAGTCTTATTTCGCCTTGATTGTATTGACATGAAAACGGGTATTTGCCAATATTTGAAAAGGCTAATTCTGCTTGTCGTCCTTCGGGAAACAGTCGATCAAAGTGGTTGAACTCATGTTCATTATCTGAAATATCAGTGAGCATATTCATTACTAATGGAACTCCTACTCTGTTCAGTTGATTTCGAGTGATTGTCATACATTTATGTGCTGATGTCCAAAAACGAGTTGATCGAATAGAAAGTGATTGGTAGAGTGTGATTTCACTTACACCAACAAAGAAACCGACTGATGATGGTGTGAGAGGAGACTGAGGGAGACGTGAACGCATATCAAAATTCATTCCGATCTTGAATGGTTTTAATAGAGTATTGTTGCTAAGGGGAAAGCAATGATGAATGGCTAATAAGAGACAGGCAAAAAGTGGACCATTTATTGTCAATTCATGCAAACAACATTGTTGATGAAAATTGTCATAGAGATTGAAAGAACTCGAAGCAAACAGACACTTATATTTATATTGTTGAACAGAAAATTTCGAGGATTCATAACTGGGATGAGGAATTGATGTGACAGGAATACGCGGACGTACTAACTGACGTAGTTCATGTTTGAAAATTTTCTTACCAATAAATGACGTCAAAGGATAAAGAAGGCCAAATGGACGTGGAATCATTTGACTAATCAATGGAAGAATATCTGCGTTAAGTGCTTCTGATGTTGGAAGAAGATTTGATGTAGTAGCCAAAGTCAAAAAGTCATTGATGAGAATAAATCCGCTTCGACCATCGGAGGCACAATGATTCTCGAAGATAATCAAATGAAAAATATCCTCAACAGATTCCTCTGAATTGAATAACAGCATAAAATGAAAGAGAGGAAATATGATCGTTTCATCTTTTGAATATGGATTTTCATTACATCGCTGTTCAACAATATTTTCCCAAGAATCATTGGTTTTAAGATTTGAAAAAAATAAATCACTTGATAAATATTCACTATTGTATTCGAAAAAGTCGAGAAATTAGTGATTGGCGTCAACTCGAAGACATGTACGCATTCGAGAGTGACGCTTCAGAAGACATTGAATGGCATTGGAAGCATTCTCAATCAATGGTGAACGGTTGCCAGTGAGATGAGCAGCATGTGCAATAGTTGTCCAACTGCCGTGAGCACAGAAATACTTATCGAAACAATTGAGCCTTAAAGAAGAAACCACCGTACCAGACATTTGATATAGTTAGCTTGTAAATAAAGTGTTCTCAAAATGCGTCTATTGAAGAAAGGGATGTAAGAATTTCATTTGTTCTTATCTTCTTATCGTTATATTTGAGTCGGAGGAGTGTAATGTATTTATTCGTATGAAGAAAATAAACACAGACTTTGTATGTAGGTAAATAGCTAGAAAAAAATGCAGCACATTGAATTAAAATTCGATCATTCTGAATTTCTTTGTACACGTGCAACTTGATAATTTCATTGTACTCTATGATATATGTGTACCGATTACCTTGTGTATGGACCAGAATAGTTGAAGAGAAATATCTGTACCTCTGTCAAACAGAATGGCTTAAGTGAAAAGTATCTAGAAAATCCCAACAGTTCTAACAGATATCAACAAAACCAAAACTTCGATTTAATGCCAAATATAAACCAAACTTACTAATCTCTTTGTGAAAAATATCATTCTAAATCGACGAAGATTTGATTTTTTCTTCAATATAAAAACAGTGTTTGTGAGAAAAGAACGTACTGTACATAAAGGATTTCATATAGGATTAAGTTTTCTCTTAATAAAACGTGGCGACAACTATAATAATCTACTTTTATGTGACAAGAATAATCTTCAATGAATAACATAATCCAATTTCGATTAGATGTCTTTGTCATTAAATGCAACGAAAACATTAGATCATATCATCTTTGATGCTCATTCACCTCGTATTATTCTCTTTTTGGGACCGTCCTGCTGGTGAGTGTTTTTGCACTTCAAACGGGCATAACACGGCGTCCCATGGTATTTAGAAGTCACCATATCTCATTCTCAAGCTAATAAATTGTTCGTGAGAAAGTAAACATCATCGGACTGCGAAAAAGATCCAACAATGATTGTGGATGAGTGCGCTTACTTAAAACGACATTCAAATAAAATAAATAGTGTTACTCTTCACTTTGATCACACACGAAAGATTTGACATCCAATGTTACCTATTGCGTGTGAACTCATGACATATAATGTTCATAGAAGACAATTTTCGTTTCTTGAATTTCAATTTGATTAACTTAGCCAATCTCTCGCGATATAGTTTTGAAAGCAGAGATTCAAAATGATTTACTTTTTTATGGCTAGCACTTCCGATGCTCTACTCTACACTACTACTAGACTGACTATTCTTTGAGCAGAATGGATCAGCCGAAGGGAAACTCTTTGAAACGATGAAATTTACACTGTTCAACTTATATTCAGCAAACATTACCTTCAGTAGCTTTAATTTTATATCAGAATCAATTACGTATTTAAAATAAGGTTTAAAAGCCGAACCAATCGCTACTGGTCACTAAATGATTCCACAACTTTCATTTCCGTCCCAAAATCTGCTTTTATTATTTATGTGACTGTTTTCTTTCAGTATTTCTCTTTTGATTTATAGCTGCACTTAACGTGATTTTTCGACATTTGCCTTACGAGAACCACAATTGAGTTTTCTGTGCTGATTTAAAATTCAGCCTTCGCTTTGAAAGGTTCTCTATCTTGGTGACTTGAATGTCGAGCGAGAAGAGCAATTTTAGCCCTTTCCAACATTGTGCGTTTGACAAATGTCTCTTATATACAAATGCATATTGATATGGTCGCTACAGTTGTGTGGAAATAATAAAAGACGATTGGCTAGAGTGCACGAAGCGTTGAATTTCTGTTGTCACAGCTTTATGGTAGAGCGATTTTTTCACTGGTAAGCAATCTCCCCAAGTCAGAAAGACATATTTCATCATTTTTTCGTATGCTTTCGAGTAGACGAAAGAATCTTTTTTTTCACTCTGTATGTAATTCACATAGAAACTCCAGTGATCGAAGAAATCGTTTTCATATCATACCAGTGATTAGCAATCGATATAAGAGAGATCGGGCCATGTCGAGTGATGATCACTTCTCAATACCCAGCTTGGTTATTGGAAAAATAAAAGGCAAACTTTGAAGACTAAATACCATATGAAACCACTGAAATACATACGGTTATTGATTTTGTGATATAAGATAAGAAATGAAACTTTATATGTATATATATATATCTATCTATCAGTGATTTTATTACTTTTCTTCTTCTCCAGCACTGACATTAAGAAATACTTCATATGCTAAACTGAAAAATTGTTGATCGATGGCTTCGAATGGAATGCTGATTAAGTTTTTCTCAATGGATTCCATGACATTTATCATATCATATGAATTCAAGTTTCAATGATTTATTTATGATGAAAGATTTCGGTGAAGAAACTGAAAATAAATTTTTTCATTCTTAATCGGCATCAAAACATTGTACGTTTCGGTAGGATGATCATGTCTATGTAAGAATGAGTGAATCTTTTAACAATTCAATTGACTTGTTTTTGGTCAAGAAATTCTGCCAATGGGTACATTTGAAAAATAATAACTTTCAGGTATGTTTGAATGAGTTTATTGTTCAATACAATTTTTCCTGAATTATAATACCAGCCTTTTCTTCTCGAATGAATAATTCATCCGATTTCTTTGCTAAGCATTCGTCGACTTATAAATCGAAGGGAAGTATTCACATCTGAAATTAATTGAAAAGATGAATAGCCGAACCCTCAAGTAAAAGCAAGTTAGTATGGATAAATCGGCAAGTTCAGTCAAAACATCCTTTTCAACTGGAGAAATTTTAGTTACCACTAGCATCTGCTGTGCAAGTGGAACGTAATTCAATGCTAGATTTCAAGACCAAATGCAAACATCGAAATTTTAGAGTTCAATTCGGTTTGTCAAACATTTATTTAAATAATTGACGGTAAGCTCGATACGTCGTACTAGCAAGCATTAGTGGTAGCCGAATAAAGTTCATGTGAAGAAGGCCAACAAGAAAATTACTCTCAGGTTAAAATCATTTGAGAAAACAACTTTCGATTTTAACTATCATTGTTCTTATGTGGTTTTCTACACAACGATCAATATCGGAACACATATAAAATAGAGTCGTATAACATAAAAAGAGGAAATAGCTCGATGAAATAAACACTTTGATCTTCATTTGAAAGTACATGGTAGCCACTCGTCCTTTTGTCAACATCACCGACCGTTGTTGTTCAGGAAGATTTAAACTTTATCAGCAATGTCTGACACACTAGAAAGGTAAACGGTTGATGTATATTTTGATTAAGAGAAAAGCTTCTCTATTTCAACTATGCTCACTACGCGTACATGTCATGTCCATTGCATTGATACACTTTTATGAGTGATCAGGAATTCATTCCGAGACGAGTATAGTTATCGCATAGATCAGATGCATTATAAGTATCGCAAACTGAATTTTTCAATGGTTTGTCTCGAGGATAAACCCAAAAGTGATTGCTATGATTTGGATCACCATGATAATATAATTCTGAAGTAGCCATATCTAACTAAAATGCAATAGATATCCTAAATGCACATGTCTCCTATTTCGAGAAATTAATCCTACGGTAGTCCTGAAAAAATATAAGTACTGTTTAATGAATCTGATTTACAAGAAAGACTAGGCTTATTTTTTTTACAAATGTCTACTGAAAATCAATAGTACTCTGATCATTACATGTACTGCAGTACAACTTATTAAGTCCTATGAAATAACTCGGAAAACTACAGGAATTAAACTCAGCGTCAAGTATTTATAGTCAGAATCTTACTCAATTCAATTCGCTGTAGTTAACATCATCAGCATAGTTTTCATGCTTAGTTTCATTTGAAAGTCAGCATGAAAACTGACCTAAGACAAGCCAACTGTCTTAGTGTCATATAAAGCACGTGGCAAATATAATATACAATACACAAGCCGGTAGTTTCAATTGATATAAACCTGTGAAACAAAGTAGTACATACGCGTACTTATTTGTCGTCACAAGGCTGAACTTTAGCACAAGATATTCTCGATCGATGGATCTAATTGTAACTGTGGCTTGCTCAAAATATCACTAGAAAAATACAATACATATCTGTGAAAGAATGTTTATTTTACGTTATTGAGCAATCTATAATCGAGTCACTACTGCTTTTTCCTGTTCTACACTTATAACACGTAGGCAATCTATATGAATAGAGCGTCATGTAGACTTGAATCGCTGCTCAGCCCTTGTAACCTATTGACATATTTTCAAGTCGATGAATGATTTGTAAATTAACTCGATCGGAAGAAAATATATCATAAATTAAAATTCTATTTTTTTCTACGAACTCGAAAAATACTATGGGCCACAGTCCTAGATAAAGCATAATCTCATTGACTCCCATCTACTACCGAATCGTAGCTTGAAAAAGAGAAACAAATCCGAACTGATGATTTCATGAGTTTTGAGACGAAACGTTTTGATTTCACGTAGCTTTTCTTTCAAAAACATAAATCTAGCCATTGTATACGTATTTCAAAATATCAACATGAAACTTGAACGTCAACATAAATGTAGCATGTACCCTAAAATGAGAAGATTGATTCAGATTTGATTTTTAATAGAAAATCGTATTTTGATGGTGTTTATCATTTACTTTTGATGACCATTGCATTGATATGTCTGCGGTTGAAATCATGATATGGATCCATGACAAGTATAATTATCGCATAGATCATTTGGATTGTGAGTATCCCAATAGGCATTGTGTAATGGCTTATGTCGGGGATAAACCCAAAATTTGTTGTTTCGATCAGGATCACCATGAAACAGTTTCTTTGACATGTCTGTCTAAAAAATTGTTCAAAACGTACGTACTTCGAAAATTGAATAGAAAAATTTTAACTTGCGACACTCAAAATAATGACTTAGTGTGCAAATACTTGTACATCAGTGGTTGTAGATAATTAATACCTTTCAGTGAATAGTAAACAGAAAAAATACCAGTTTTCGAAAACTACACATAGCTGCCGCTCGTCTTCTAGATTTAGTTTGTTTTCGGAGCAAGCGAATCTCGTTAATTGACACTTAATGAAAACATATTGTAATTCTACAAGAAGGAAAAACTGACGATTTCACCGGGAGTGCGAACGAAAGGAAAAAGAATTCTATACACACTGTTCTATTTTGAAATGAAAGTTGTAACAATATTCGACACAATTGTTGAGAGAGCGCTATCAAATTTTTCCATTAAATAAAGCAATGAAATGAACCAAGCAACTTCTCTGTCATATAGACATATGTCTATCTTCGATTATTGAATGTACACGAATTACGACGCATGAATTCGACAAAAACAAAATAATTTGTTTGAAAACTTAAAAGAAATGCATACAGAAACGCATAGAAGTCATAGAAAATGCTTATCAATATTAAATGTCTCCAAAAGAAATGGCAAACTTGCAAATCTAAACTTTTTACCCTGCTGATCCTTGTTGATGTTTTTTCTTCGAGTCACTGAAAAAATTCTGAAGCGCTTGTGACACACAACGTGGCGACTCAGACGAAACCATGCAGAATAAATATGGTGTAATAAAAAATACGCATTATTATCGGTTCTCGATGCCTACCAATAGAATGAAAGAAAGACTGATGCATCAAAGTAGTTTTATGATATTAGATCACTCTTGAATACTCAGTGCATTCGTTTCTGTACGGATACAATCACATTCTGAAAGTCATCCACTCTTCCAAAAACAAAAAAAAAAATTATTTTTATTTTTCCCAGAGGGAAATGTTCAAAAATCATCTGAAACTATTTCTTATCAGCTTCAAAACTACTAATAGTGTTCATGATTGGTCCATATCTTTCACAAACATCTACATACATCTCTATTGAACGACTGTACATACAAAGAAAATTAATCCTAGATCGTGTAATAATGATCATTCATATCGAACTCTCGTCCATTTTTAAGCTAATTTTTGATAATTTCAAACACTTCGTGTATGGCTACTAGCCGAGCTTAAAAAGAGTATGAAATCATCTGAGCAAAACTATTCGTGCGTTAAAATATTTATTAAAAAAGGCTTTTTTTTCAATAAATATTTCAACATAGTAGCAATTCAGTAGAAGCAGTAGAATTTTTAAGCATAACGTACTCCACCTAAAATATCACCAACGAGAACTGAGCAATAATTAATTACAAGATATGTTTCAAGTGAAAATTTTCTGGAACCATATTTTGTTCACAATAACGCAGTTTCTTTGAGAGTTATTCTATTCAATGAATCTAACCGAGCTTAAAGGCATAAGCAATTCCTATCCACGTTTTTTCTCTCAAATACGAAATAATTAAAGATTGGTTGGGATCTCTCAAACATGACGTCTAATTTTATGAAAGAATTTATATTATTTTTGCATTTTTATAGTGCAATGTTCTTTTTAATAATATTGGTGTATGGATATAAAAATGAGTTAAACTGTTCTGAAATTCTTACTGCACAAAGAAGAAGATTTTATGATTTCTCCTAGTGATGTTATTTGACTGCTGATTGAAGATACTCCTTCCTTAATTCACTTCTAGTATCAGCAATACAAAACAGTGATGATCGGGGACAGAAAAATAGTGTTCAATGAAAAGGAACCAGAAGAAATAATCTGCATTATAATAATGAACTTTCGATAGGGGAACACACCTTAGAAATTACTTTAATACTGAAGCAATAATGAAAAGTTCATGCATGTACAATGTGCGCATGGTCTTAGTCAGCTCTTGTGAAACAGGCTGAATTGCAGGTTTATTCTTTGATATGTTTTCGCGATTGTTGAATTTTTCTCTTCACTCATAGACGAACGAAAAATACATTCGAAGTCCGTTGCAAAGAAAACGTCTGCGATGGTTACGTGTTTAGGATTACATTACTACTCATCTAAAACGAATTGATTTGATTTCAATAAAATTATTAATTGTCAAGCTTCAGTTGACTTTCCTGAACTGCTGATAGTATTATCATTTCGAAAATAAACATCATGAAACGAATTAGACATTGGATGAAATTGTTTTGAAAAATTAGCCGTTTCAGAATGTGGAAAAACGAGACACAAAAATATCTCCACTGTGGCTAAACTTCTAATCCAATGTTCATTACACATCAATCAGTATACTTCATCAAGATTCATGCAACTCAAACTGTTAAAACATGAAGTTAGTATGACTGTTTCTGAAAATTAGAAAAAGAATTATGCGAACTTTCCAATAACGAACATTTGTTTTTCGTTGAAAGTAGGTTAATCGAAGAATATTCTTGCCAATCACCAATAATGTAACCGCTTCGGCAGCAATTGTTTTTTTTAAAGTTTCAATAGCCCTGGTCGTTTATCAAGAAAACTTCATGTACAATATTCGATCGTCGAACACGTTCAGTCTACCAACACAGTGCCACTCTACAAAGATAGCTATTCACTGAGATGATTAATCAGTTGATTGATTAGAGAACTAATTAATTCTAATAATATATTATATAAACAATGGATCAGAATCGAGTTAACTTCTTTTTCATCATAAAATTCACAGATGAAAAATGGATGAAGCTAAAACTTGGGAAAATTAACTATTTGCATAAATACTGTTAAGAAGATGAAAAATAATCCGTGTAATACAATTACTTGAGGTAATGCCAGTCGGAAATCTGTCGAAGTAAAATACTGATTGTTTTTATTTAATTATATGTTTTTGCTACAGCGACAGGAGGTCAAAAAAGAAAAGTTTTTTTTAAACATCGTTTCAAATTTGAATGTTATACAAAAAGAAAACACGTTTTTTGTGTACTATGATAACGATTTTCCATGACTTACTTTACTAATTTTCATCGAATAACTACTTCTGATGTTTCGTATGATTAGCGCAATGTTAAATATATTTTTGTATAAACGGTGACTAGAAAATTGATTTGAATACTTTTCTCTGAGCTGCAGAAGTTATCATTCTTATTCATATATTCTAATTTGAGTATCATTTAATTTTTCAACTCTATGTTTATAATAAGCATAATAGTTTTTAGATGAAAATTCGTCGAAAGTATTTGGATTTTTTTCTATGAATTGATGAAAAATCTTGGAATTAACGAAGAAATTCATGGAGACCATTTCTGATCTTATGATTTTGCTAAATAAATCTTATTTCGTCTCTGCAACCAATTGATTAAGTAATAATTTAGTTGACGAAAAACATTCTTTTTCTTTTGTAAACTTATACATATTGAGTTAGTTATTATTCAATGAGACGAAATCGTTTTTGAAAAAAAATTGTGAATATTATTTATGGCATTTTTCGTCAAGATCATCAGATGATCCACAAAACCGACTTGTAATATAGGAGGATACAAAGCACGTGACATTTTTTATAAAACAAAATATTTACTCAATTGTTGCTTATGTCAAGTGACATTGATTTGTAAAGAATCATAACCTTGGAAATGAGTAGGTTCCAACAACAATTATACTGTTTAATCATGAGAATAATGTCTATGCATTGGCTGTATTTAAAAAAAAATATCGTTTAACTACTGATAGTAGAGCGAAACTTCTATTAAATAGTCAACAGACTGTATATCACTGGTTTTTCTAATTTGAATCACATGGGTAAAATATGTTCCTCGAAAAATGAAATCATTATAATTATACATTGGGATGATCTCTTGTAATCAATGCCAATGAGGATAATCATACTGACAGTCCGATCAGGCAGAACTCTGATCTGATTTCATAAGAATTTCTATAATACTAATTATATAGGTTTCAACCATCAGATTCAAGAGTAGTTCGATTTCGTCGACTGATCGGATCCAGTATCAGATTCATTCTGTTGAGAAAAGTTCTCAATGATGAAATAGAAGAAGTCTTGAAAGGAGTGTTTAGTTAAAGAATTTCAATACAAAAACGAATTTGTTACTAATTACATGCTGTCTCATTTATCAAGATGTTCTTAACTATAGGGTATGGGAGTGGGTGTAAGATTCATTAGATGCGCTCTATACAAATCCCACACTTCTATTTGAAAATTAAAATTGAATGTGATCAAAGCTATTGTTAGTATTTCCTATCGTTACTCATCAGTAATATCAATTTGAATTTTTTCATTTAAAACTAAATGTTGAAGATGAGACAGCTTCAATAGAAACAATTCGATTATGTCCATCGATAAAACTAGAATAGATCAATAGAGTACATACTCAAAAAATGCTCATATCTTACTCGTCAGTTTTTAAATTAGAATTCGATTTACACCTAATTTCCGAAATGATTCTAGTTAATCGACATAAAGCTAGACTAGATTCAATATCTCGAGAAAAGCAACAAAAATAAATAGTCAATGATTATAAACAGCTGCGAATTGCATGTAAGAATATTTTCAAAGTCATCTTAATAATATGCTCTGATTGTTAAATGTCGAAGACACGATAGGGATATCATAGTGAAGTGATTTTCTATTTTGAAATCTGTCCTATCAATCCGTTCAAAGAAAGAATCCTCAATTTCACTGGTTACGCATGGCAGACAATTCAGATGCTCAAGTTGATGTAAATATGAATAGATCAACTATAACCAATCAGTTTTAAGTTGGGACAACTTTACCCGATCGTAAACGACCGAAATCTTCGATTTTAAATAGAACAAAGAGAAACGTTGCTCGCGATGAGGTACGCCATGGCTATCCGAGAGTGTAAGAGAAACGATTTGATCTGGTTGAACGAAACAGACGAAAAGATTGAAATCAGACTTGAGATTCGATGTGTGAAATCGACTCGATAGTTTGAATATGTGACTATATAGCCACATCAATATATGTGCTAACATTGGTAAAAGTAAGAAGGATTTCAGATGTCAATAAATAGTTGAAGATTTTATAAATTGATTCGATTGGAAATGTGTCAAGCCAGCAACGGACACAATCGTAGAATTTTGGCTAAGAAAAAAAATCAAAAAATCAATTTTTTGAATGAAAGATAGTGATAAAAATCAATTTCTTCATCACATTCTTTATGTTTTAAGACAATAAGGAGCATCGTTGCATTTGCCTTGAATGCACTGATTCTTCAATTTCCTGTCCAGAAATATAAATACAAGGCGCACACTATGACTTTTTTCTAATATGGATTACACTATTCTGATGTTAAGGTTACACAATTCTATTTTTCAAGTAAGATCAGTGTAAAAAGATAAAATCATTAATAAAATCAATGAAACTTTTTCATTCACTTCGGTATTATTTATGGTTGAAAGACGAGAAAAGGTTTGTGAAATAAGATCTGAAAGGAGTGTTGAAGTGTTTACGGTAGGAATTTTGAACCTAACTTCTACCCCCGTCAGAAGTCCCTATACCGTAAAGTAAGCAATGATGAAGAAATATACTCCAATATGAATAAAACAGATCAATTTTTAAATAATTAGCAACAACAACCACCACATCGTGTTTCGCATATTAATCCCGGGAGCATTGTGGTAGGTGTTTTTATCTATAAACAAGATCATTAACATACAATGTCTTCATGAAATAAGTAGCTCAAATTACACTACTGTTTTTCAATAGTTTCTATTTGCAGTTGATAAACTATTAACCAAAGAAGATTATAAAGTGCAATATCGAAGCGTCCTCCATTCCATCATTTTACAAGATTATACTAAGATTTCAAGTTGCTGTAAACTATCTTTACTCTTATGGGCTTTCCCATTTATTATCCTGTCTTTTAATAGATTACTTGATACATTGATAAAATTCCTTGTTCATTATATGCAGCATTTTTCTCTGAATCGAGAATGTTAATATATGAATATACATGCCCTCGACAATCTTGCCATGGTCACGAGAACAATATTAGACGTAGGAATGAATTAGTTCGATGTCAGATCGAGAAAACAGTGGATAAAGTTATTTAGAATGCGAAGACGAGTAAGGATGGACGATTGTCTATAGGTGATGCTATCTTGCATGGTACAATTAATCCATACTCAGTCAGATATGCTCTTAATGTATCAAGTAATAGCTGATGCAAGAGTCTTTGGACAAATTTCAAGCTCTCTGATAGCGTCTTGCAGACTTCTAGACCAATCAAACTTCTTTTTTGTTTGAAAGAGGAAAGTTTGAACAAAAACTTTTTTACCAAGCATATTTTCACAGAACGAATCTGCGAAGGAGGAAAAACCAACAAATAAATACCTCTAAAAATGTTCTTGCAACTTCACAATCGAACAACATCCATTTCTATTAGTTTCTTTTCAGCAGAAGAGAAATGAGATAACGCGTTTCATGATGATTTTGCATAATAAAGAGTGTTCTTTTCAATGGTATATTTGAAGCTAAATTCATTCTTGGATATTGTACCAAAATCTAACTTTGTCTGAAAGAGACTAGACAACTTGATCGTTCTTTTTTTCTGCCCGTTTCACAACGATCAAAAGTATTGCTTGGATTATTCTCTTTTATGAAATAAAGAGTCTTATGATGAAAATTATTCTCTTTTATGAAATATAAAGAGTCTTATGAAGAAAATTAATTTGTTTTGTGTATGTGTCTACAAAGCGCGAAAAAGATAATAAAAAAATAGTGAAATGTCATATTGACATTCACATTGATATTATTTGTGAAGATTACACCAATTGTATGATGAATAATGAAGAGAAGTTTGACGACTGAAAAATTTGACATCAGATTTTATAGACGACTCTGAACTGCTGATCCAATTCGTGAACTCCGTTGGATCCTATTGTAAAACTATCGAATCCGATAGAAATCTGCTGGAAGTTGTCACAATCCTGGATATTGGATTCCAATAGGAAGTTGTCGGATGTCGGAATGATCGTGACCCGGGTCGGAATACTGGGATTCCGACGCCTTTGGATAGTTCAAGTGCTACTTAATTTATTTTTTAGGGGGAGGGAGAAGGGGTCTTCGAATCCTTACTTTTGATCACGATGCCTGAGGGGGTCTCCATGTATTACGTAAACGAAAAAGTAGAAGTATTGTATCCCTTTTGAATAGAAGTTTCCTTCTATCAAGAAAAACATTTTTTCCATGATTACGTAATCAGTGGGTAAGAGCAGAGTAGAAACCAATAAGTAATTTTTAACATAGTCCGGGCAGGCTGGACATAATCCCAAACGATCCTCCGGTCAGTTATAAATCGGTGTCAAACCAGTGAAATTCGGGCATAAATAACAGAAAACGAAGGAACTCACTGCTCGAAAAGTGTTTCATATGGTCAATATATGATAGAAACTGACAAACTCAGCTCCAGCTATTAGATCAATCAGTTAATAGTTGGATAGAGCTATCCATGCAATTCGACTTAATCAATCACATCATGAATGCAGACATTTGGAACGATTACGTTTTTCTCATCAAGCTTCTAAGACAAAGTAAGACTGTGGAGTACTACTTTGAAAAAATATTTTAGAGAATCTCGAAAGTGGATGAAATAGAATTAAAACTGCCAGCTCGGGCGGCAATCGATTGAGAAATCGTAAACCAGTCTGATCCGGCCAGTTAAAAAATCCAACTGATCGATTAGAGTCGCATGTCCTACACCTGAAACTCCGGCGAAAAAATTTCGAATTTTCAGAAAAAAAGACTTTTAGAAGAAATGGCTCCAGATTTGAAATATATATAGATTAGTAGCACATGTAAAAGACACTCATCATTATGAATCTTGTTGAAGAAAATCTGAGAAAATGATTAAAATAACATGTTTTAAATAAACGTTTTCAAACGGTTCACCCGGGACCGGTTCCATTCCTTGGTAGGGGTCAACTAAACATTACTTTTGATTATTTGGGGGAATCAAGATGACCAGAAGTTTAATTACGTGATGTTAGAACTGCTCTTTCAGACGGTTTATAACACCCTCTTGAGCAGCTTCGTCCTGGGCAATCATAGACCCTTGCCAATATACCTATCCAATGATCCTGAGGTATGGTAAAACAAAATTGATTATCTTATTTCATGAACAGCATGATATTTATATGTTCAAAAGATGACTAGAATCTTTTTCAATTATCCAAGAGTTCATAGAACTTTTCATAAAAGGGACTCAGTCTATCATTAGATAGACGCTACTTGTTTCTTTTGTGCAAAATTTCTACGATCTGACATATTTGGAGCAAATAGCACAAAATGAATTGAGTTCCTGCATAATTTCCGAAGACGATGAGTGACAATCTTGCAATGTCATGATTTTTGCAACAGATTCGATTTTACAAAACATTCATGCTTAAAACTTGTTTGATTAAAGATTCAAGAACAGATTTAACACGTTCACCAATGTGGATATCGATAGAGTTTTTGATGCGTTACAAATTTGGCATATTGTTTGTTTAAGTTTGATAATTAAAACTGGAGATAATTAAGAAATACAAACTTTTCAAGGTGCGTAGGTGTTTGTTTTTTGATTTTTCCTCCTTCTCATATTCATTCTGTGAAAATATGTTTGGTAGAAAATTTGAAGTTCAGACTTTACTCTTTCCAACGCAAAAAATTTTGATTGGTCTAGAAGTCAGCAAGACGGTCCACGAGAGTGGGACATTTGTCAAAAGACTTTTGCTTCGCATGTTAGTCATAGTATTCGTTGAAATGCCGATGTTTCATTTTCGTTCATCAGGAGAATGAACTCGTCTTTTTCGCTATCCTGCTTCCTTTATCTAAAATTTTACCATAGTGAAGCATCTAGTCTCACACTAATCTAATACATACATCTACTATTTGTCGTGACTGGAAACTTTATTGTTGATCAAATAGATATTTTTAGTAAGTTCATAAAATATTTCGTTATAAATGCATTTCATATTTAAAAAAAATTCATTTCTTTATGATTAGTTAATTTATTGTAACTCAATTTCTATATGAAAATGTTTTATCTACGTAAGAGTAACATACGTTCTCTAGATTCTGATAATGGGCTTGAAAGTTTTTGCTCGAAATCGTTACATAAGATTTACTACAATCATTTTAAAATTTGATAAAAGTTACTTTTAGAGAATTGATTTTCTGAAAATGCTCAGAAAGCCCTACTTACAAGCATTATACTGATTGAGAAAATTAAATCATTCCAATTTTTTCCTGTTTAAATCCTGTCATAATTAAAAAAAAGATTTTTTCTTTTCTTATTATTCATTCGTTTCGTGACACTAAGTCTGAGCGCACACTGCTATATTCATCCTATCTATATTGCAAAGTAGCATCAGTCAGCATGACCGACAGTTCAATTCAAACACTTAATAAAGTTATCAGTGGAATAACATTATATGTCCCATACTTCACCATTATTATTGGAACATTGGGTAGTTTATGTAATATAGTAACATTCACATCGAGACAATTGCGTCAAAATGCATGCGCTTTCTATTTATTATGTTCAACAATATTCGATATGATGTATCTAATGTTTTGTGATGTAACAAATCTAATGAGCAATCATTATGCTTATTTACTACCAAGTCAATCAGCTGCTTTTTGCAAATGTCGAACATATTTGGCTGTGGTTTTACCAGCATTGGCTACTCTTTTTATAATGATGATGGCGGTCGATCGATGTTTCCTGACATCAAACTCAACAGCTTGGCGTCGATTAAGTAGAATTTCGATTGCTCGCTACACTGCAGTTTTCACTATCATTTTCGCTCTACTTTCTTATTGTCACATGCTCATTTATTTTGATTTACTTTTGGTAGATCCAAATAATCACATATACGTATGCATACCAAAATATACTCTGTATGCTACGGTTTTCAGCTTCTTCATTTTTGCGTTCAGCTCAATTTCATGTTATGCAATCATGTCGGTTGCTGTTCTCATTACTTTCTTAAATGTTCGTGCATCACGAAATCGTGTAGAAAATGTGCGAAGTCAAGGAACTCGACTACACAGAATTGATCGCCAGCTAATTAAGATCATGCTCTTACAAGTTGGTATAGGTATGATACTGACCTTATTTCGTTCTGGCTACTTGGGGTATAGTCTAATTACGCAAAATGTATCAAAAGGAGTTTATAGGATGGCTGTTGAATCATTTTTAAATCAACTTTCTCTTATTATATATTATTTAAATTTTGCGAAATCATTTCCTGTCAATATTCTAACAAGTCCATTATTTTATGGCATCTTTTTTCAACGTGTGACCAATACATGGAAACAATTCAAACCAAGTAAATTACTTTTTTGTGAATTTGAACATAACTGATATGGATAACCTGTAGATGATATTGCATTTTTATAATTTTCGTGATTCAAAACTAAGGATCTTCGTTGTTGAAATCTTTCTTATATGAAAATCATTCGATCTCTGACTCATCGTTTGAACTTACAATAAGATTAAAGAAAGTTCACTCCGAAATTTCGTCTATAAATGCATCTACTGACTCTTGGAACATTCTCTATTCTTCGGTCGACAAGATTGCTCTTTTATCAAGATGTTTCATTGTAAAAAATGTAACATGGACTCAATTTTGTGACAAATCTGTGGGAAACGATAAATTATGGAGGGTTTTTATCTGAAGTAGTCAGAATATTTTTTTTTTGTAAGAATCTAGTATTAATTTTCTTTCTCTAATGCAAAAGTTCATCAATACTGTTCAAAAATAGTCTTCAACGTACAGCATGATATATTCCTCTTTTGGTTTATTTGAAATTTCTTTCGTCATTCTATTCCTTAAAGTATTGAGATACGGCTATTGAGTGGATGCTCATAATATTGAATCTGATGATTGAGGAGTTCATAATATTTGTCCACTCATTTCAGTTCAACATCTATAGATGATTTTCAATGGAAGAATAGCTTCTGTGAAATATTTTATTACAAAAAGTATTCTCGACTAGAAAGAGTTAGCTTACGGTACTCTCTTGAAAATCAATCTGTGTTTTATTAAGTAAAATTTTCGAAAGCAGTTGAACTAAAACGAGTGGACAAATATTGTGGGCTCCTCGATTATCAGTTGCAATATCATGGATATATTTTCTACAGTCACATTTCAATACTTTAATGAATAGAATGACGAATGAAATTTCTAACAAACCAAAACAGAAACGTATCATGCTGTTTGTTGAAGATTTCATGAGATGCTCGTATGTTTCCAGTGAAGCTAGCGATAATATTTTCGAATAGTATTGATTGAACTTTGTAGTAGAGAAAGAAAACTTAATGCTAGACTCTTTCAAATAAAAAACAAAAGACTTAGTTTAGCTAGATAAATGAAGGAGTTATATGTCTCTTGAGTGCACACGATATTGTGGCAATACAATCATTGGACACACTTATAAACGAAATTTCATACTATGTTCTTATTGCGATTGCTAATTTTCTTGATGAAATTTTCACTTTTGATTTACTTATTAAGATAATCAAGAAGCTACCACTCAAACTGGCAGAACACGCCTAAACGAGCTTGAACTACAGGTTGGCACTCGCTAATACTACTATGGGGAGGTATCGTCTTGTCTCCATTCGTCCTCAATATCCATGGCTTCATTTATTCTAAATGTGATTGTGAACATAAATGTCGTTTGTGTCGATATTGTTTCGTATGAAACCTTTTATTTAACACTGCTCCCTTTAAACACTAGTGTCTCTCTCGTGATTTTTTTTAAATTGAAAATTATTTGAATATAAATATACATTCTGTGTATAAGCACTTTGTCGGTATGAAATAGTAAACAGGTAATTGACAGATCAACAAGTTCATACGTGGAACAACGGTATTTAATCAAAATATGATCAAATTCAATAAATTGATGTCGTAAAAAATTTTTAAACCAGACAAATAACAGATTAAGATCACTCTGTTTTAAATTAACCACACAATTAATAGAATATGCCGCTTAGGATTAAATCTCATGTAATAAGCAATTAAAATATATTTAAAAACAAGCAGGTGAAGTTGACACCCACTTCGAGTAATTTCAACACTAATTCTCACCGGAGTATGCTACAATTGTTGCAAATTCTTGCTCCTAGTAGACCTCAATGACATCTATGCAGTAGTGTGTTTATATATCTAATCTCGATCAATCCATTCAACTAAAATTCCCACAATACTGCTGAAACTCCATATGATTATGGATAAGTAAAAAGTAAATCCACCAGTGATTTGTCCGGCAACATACTCCACGTGGAACTCGTCATATGCTCTATCCAATGGTGTACTCATATTTGCAACAACTCAAAGTAATATTTTCTGTCGTTTCTGTGGAGCCATTTATTAATGATAAAATCTCACTTCAATTTGTTGCAAATATGAGTACACCATTGGATAGAGCATATGACGAGTTCCACTTGGAGTATGTTGCCGGACAAATCCCTGGTGGATTTACTTTTCACTTATCCATAATCATACGAATTTTAATAAAACATTTATAGATAATAATCACATTTTTTGCGAAAAAAATTTAAATAATTAGTCACAATTACAATTGAATATCAACGATTGTAAGTCATAATCATGATATGTATACTTTTTGAGATGCATTTACAAAATCAACTTGTAACGTTAATCAAACGATTTTTTCTCTCTTTTCAGAGAGAAAGGGTGTGGGTACGATCATAGTTACCGATAATACCTTCGTTTAAACAACTAGTAAATCTCACACCTACGCAAATGCACACACTCTAGCAAATAATAAACACAACTGGTCCCATACGATGAAGACCTACAAAAAAGAACTGGATTTTCTGAAAGAACTATTTTTTTAGTGAATGTGTTTCAAATGAAATAAGTTATGACGAGCAATTGACAATTTTTCTAAGTACCTTCATGTTGTTTGAATGTTCGGTGGATAAAATCATTCTTTTTACGGTTGAATAGGACTTAAAATTATACTTTATATAAAAACACATGTTATTTGATCTTTCTGTCAATAAAGAAATTTAATTATGAGAGCTGACTCGACGAACAAAATAAATATAATATAAAAAATAATGTGAATAATATACACTGTAGAGTAACAAAAATAATATTATGATAATTGGTAAGAACCATCGTGTGACATGAGAAAATTCCTTTTGATAATGCTTTTGATTTATTAAAGGAAAAGAAAAAATGCATTAATCGCTAACTCGTTGATCAAATGATTTGTTGATCCTACTCGTTGGACTTATAGAATAAAACTAATGCTGAGCATGGAGTTGGTGGCGAGAGAGAGTTCCATCGAAGAAAGATTTTTTTATTTCGATAGTTTCATTTTAATCCAACAGATTCAGTTAAGGTTCTAAAACAGAATCGGGATGCATTTGATTATCTTATTATTTACGAATTTTCAATTGTTACATTCGGTATTTAATGACTGCTCGATTCATCTATTGAGCTGTTATCACAATTGCAGTGATTTTGATTTGAAGAAAAAAAATGATTCTCGCTAGATGTAGAAGAGAGCACGTGCCATTGTATTAACTTAACATAAAATGCTCATAATAATACTTATCAAAATGTTGTTGTAAATTTATCTATTTATACTTATGAATGATAGTAAAAAAAAAAAAGTTCCAATTTTTTTTGCTATTATCATTTTTTTATTGATATCAACGGAATTGCGAATATATTTGAATTTCTTTTCGTCAGTATGACTCACTGTGTGCGAATCAGTGAAGTGCATCATTTGGTATGCAACGTGTATAAATCATTTACGTGCGTTCTCATTCGAAGGTATAACAATAAATACAAAAAAAAAGTACTGGATCAATTACACCAACTTGGTATGAAAATAGTAAACAGCTTGTTCTATACAGAAAAGTAAATAATCATTATCAAACTTACGATACACAGCATGACTAACAGCGTTTCGAAATGAAAACTTTTGAAAATATTTTTCTTCAAAGCGATTAACTAATTTCAATAATGAAAAAACTGAGAACAAGATCATTCAATGAGACAACAACGATACTAAATTAAACTGAACAGAACTTAAGGATAACGTAGATACTAATTCTATCCGAAGGTTTCTCTTCGTATATGGACGTTCGATTCATGTATGCTCGCGATACAGTCATGACCTTGATCGAATTTTTTTCTACATTATCCTTCTATTCATTGATGAGTAGGTTTCAACAGATGATTCGAGTGCAATAAATAGTTCGTTTGCTTTGTTTTTTATCCAATCATGTATAATGCTTGTTTTGTAGAGGAAACTGTATGTGACATTGTGAGTCTAATATAAATAATATTTAATAATAATACATATCTAACGAGTATGGTAATCGTTCTTCTATAAATGTGAATGCCCATCCTAGCGCGCTCTTCAGTTTTACTGGCAAATTTCATGGACACGAAAAATAAGTATATTTAACTGATTGTATTCTTCTTTTGTAGTATTATAACGGAGCAATGAGAAGACACGATATTGGTATGAGAAAACAAGATCATAGCATGAATAAAGCAACTTTTTTGGTTTTATGGGTGTGTGGTCGACACAAATTCTGCATTACCATCCTTTGCTTGGTCGCCAGTTTTACTTCTATCGTGCTCACTTTGAATACGAGTATTCTTTTTTTATGAAAACTGTCTGGATATTTAATTTATAATAACTTTACTCTGAATTTCTTTCATTGTATAGCCAATGTGTTGCGTCCAGTTTCAATGGCTCTTCATAAAATTCTCACACACAATGTCATCGATTCAAGTTCAAATTCATTGGGGTTTGCTTTCCCTCAGGTTTATGAACAACGTAAGAAACTACTAGTGGACGAATGTAATGTTGATGGGTTCGATTCTTCAAATGCTCAATTTAATATTCACAGAGATGTCATACTGAATTATTTAAGTTTCGCTCTTCCATCTCAATCTTTCATCTATTGCTCGGTTCCAAAAGTAGCAACGAGAACTTTTCTGACTTTGATTACATATGCTCACATACACAACGATCTGCTTCCTATGATCGCATCTGCATCAGCTAACAATGGAAAATCTGAAGAAAAATTCAATTATTCCTCCATAATCAATGCAGGATATTTGAGTCAAATGTTGTCGCTATCGAAGAAAGTAAGATGATGACAATTAATCCATGTTCTTTTCTTACTAGTGTATCTTCACGGTCGACTATGTGTTGATTTCTCCATTGTTTTCAAGTTGTATCAAAAGTATCGACGAAGTATCTGTGCTTCATTCACACTAGTTGATTAAATCTTCTTTATCTCTATGCTGATAGTAAAATCAAGGTTCTAGATTTCTGCAGCATTTAGTCATTACTCGTCTTACAACATAGTAGAAAATGTTTTATTGAACTTCTGTCAATACTGACATGCGACGATAACCGCTGTAGAAAAGAAAAATTGATTGCCTTTTTTCGTTAGACACACGATCAACAACAGTCCATTTCACTATTGTAAATAAGAGACAAAGAAACATAAAATCATAAAAACTTAGTAAATTATCTAACCTAGACTTTTCATCGATGTCGTGTGTATTTAAAGTATCCATTGAATGCATACAAAAATGTGGTCACGTAATCAATGTTCACATAATCATTCAGTAAATATACACGTTCCTATAGACACACGATGTTAATTCTCTATCAACAGTGTGCTTTTCGAACGTTGCTAAAACTGATTGTAAACTTGCTACATACCTCTATGATGTCAAAATCGATTTTTCTTATCTACCATTTCAAATGATGAGAAGTGTAGTCTGCTGTCTTGTCTCTGGTGAAAAATATTCAGAGGAATGTTCAGTCACCCCTTCATGTTACTATTATCTTTGTTTATTATTGTTAGAAGAAGTTCAGTGGAAATTGTTCTACTATGATATTAGACGAATAATGATCAAATACTTTAGAAATCGAGAGCCTCGATTCTACTGTCAGCTTACAGAAAAATAAAATGACTTCAAGTATTCTATCAGTAAATGACATATGTTTGCTGTCAGTTTTTGGCATGCCATAATTAATATGAAACGTATCAATCACTGCTTTTTTATTTCTATGAGCAGCGGTTTATTTCAACAGTTTCAAGGCTTGGTCAAGATTTTTTATTCCAGTGAAAATCTTTTATATGCATGTTTATGAAACATCCAGATCTTTTAGAAAGATTTGAAACAGAATACTACCGAGAAATGACAGAATCTGGTATGATACATGTAGCTACAAAAATTCTATGACTTTGATGCGATTACCTGTTGCATGAGGAGTTATCTGAATTAAATCATTAACTATATTCACAACTACAATACACCGCTCTATTACGTTTGAGATCATTCTCTCATTGAGATACACTTACTGACTAGGTCTATTTATATGATTCCTATATAAGTTAAAAAGACAAAAAGAATCGATTATCGATCTCAGTAGAATCTTGTATTCATAATCTTAAAAAAGATCCAAATAGAAGCCGAAAGAAATCCTGAAAAACACTCCCGGTGAACTTGAGAAATTGTCGGAATAAGAAAGTTCAGGCATTAGAAAGAGGAGAATTCTTACATAAAGTTGATAGGTTACGTATAGATTCTTCTATGATTCATCAATAATTAAAAATGATTAAGTAATACAAAGGAAAAGCACTATAGTACCAATTGAATCGATCATAAAAACATTGGTATAACTCTTGTCAAGCTTGGACGGATTTCTAGGATTTTGAGTATTTTTTTACTCGAAGTCGTTCTCTCACGTATAAATTAGTTAGCAACCTATAATTCATTGTCAATATTTCAACTTTTCATCGTCACTTGACTATTGGTAATGCCTGTTTATAAGCGTCAAAGTTGTTTAAGGATATGTAAATTAGAATCAAATAGAGACTTCATGTTTAAATTTATTCAGATGCGATAAACTTTCACAAAGACGAACCCAGGTCGAACTCACCCCATCGGATCCGGTGGGAATTTGTCGGAATTCGTCGGAATCCTTGGTATTGGATTCCGACAGGAAGTTGTCGGATGTCGGAAAGTGGTGGATTTTCAGGGTTCCGACAGGATCCGGGCCATTCCGACACTTTCCAACATCCGACAACTTCCTGTCGGAATCCAATACCAAGGATTCCGACAACTTCCCAGGAATTCCCATCGGATCCGATAAAATCCGATAATTTTCCGCTAGGATCCAACAGGATCCGACTGTCGGATTGTTCGTCCTGGGAACGGCGAAGAATCATCATCGTTGAAAGAATGTCACGTGTTGTTATATGAATGATTTGTATAAATAAATTTATCACTTTGTGGAAACTAATTACGAACAATTGTTCTTTTTCTGTACTCTTTTTGTCTTGTTTAAAGTTTTGATAATGAAGTAAAGAGCCACGGTATCTCATGTAATTATTTCCGTATGCGTAATAGAGCTCATTCAAAATCGAAGATGATACCAAAGCATTGACTGACGTAGGACTATTGAACATTTTATCATGTTTTATGATTTGTACAGCTAGTCTAATGTACTTCTGTGATAAAATCTCTTTATAAAACAAGAAAATCATCATTGTACATACTTATTTATGAATTATGTAATTCAGTTGAAAGTATGCTCTGATGAAAAAAAAAGAACGAAGAATAGGTAGAAGTTAAGGTAAAATTAAACGACAGGAACGTTCACTTTCATTTATCTATCAGTCTATACTTATTTGCTAGTCATTGACATATTTTACAATTTAGCATGAGAACTATTGCTTCAGATTGAGGTTGCTCACTAGACAATATGTAACTTTATATTTGGGATCAATCTTCAAGTTTACTTCTTTTTCTTAGGGTGATCTTGAATCATCTGCCGACTACTATCGATCTCTTCTCTCATTGTTTGAATCGCGTCTGAGAAACTCATCCGATACAATTCCATTCGAGCTGTGGGCAGTGTACCAAATGCAAGGCTTTCCTTTAATTCGTATCAAGTCTCTTCCGAATAATTCTGATATTTTGTCAGATAGTTTCACTCGTTTCATATTCGTTCGCCATCCACTCGAACGTCTGGCATCAGGTTACACTGACAAAATCGTTCCTCTCAATGGTTCAGCTTTCATGTTATATCGTGGGTTTCGGCATAGAATTTGTCAAAAATTCGCTGCATTCTATTTCAGCAACACGAGTACATTTATGAATACCTCTACAGAAGCAATATCAATATGGCAAAATGAAATGTGTGATAAAGCCGTACCCTTGTTCGAACATTTTATTCAGTACATAATCTCTGATTCAAAGTTGCTAGATGTTCATTGGCATCCATATTCATTATTGTGCAAAGCATGTACAGTCAAGTATAACTTCATCGGAAAGTACGAAACAATAGAAGATGATCTCTCCGTTCTCATGTCACGTATCAATGTAACATCGACTGATTGGCAATTTGGAAAACGTTTTTCAACAGGTCGAACAAAATTACAATATCAATCATTGTACGAACACTTACCAGATTCACTTCTCTGCAAGTTGAAGAAATTTTATCGCCTGGATTTCAAGCTGTTCGACTACAAATTGGAAGACTACATAAGACCAGGTCGGACCATATCCTGTCCGGATGAAGTTTCTGAATGAACATATAACATCAACCTGTCAAGATCTATTATTATCTTTAGCACGAATAATGATTGATGAAGTGGGTACTGATCCTAAACGTTGGCAGTAGTTTATCACAAACTTAACTTTTCATTAGTGGAGACATAACATAACCGAACATTCATGAGTCATTGTTACGAATAAATAAAATATACTATGTAGTTTCCCTACTTGTTCTTGTTTCGTTGCTCGATTCCCTGAATGTTAATGATTGAATGAACGAAAGCAACAGTGATGCTCGTGTCACTACTTTGATGTAGGTTACATTGCAGTCGTTGAATACAGTTAACTTTCAAAACTTGTTTCAAATCATGAACAAGCAAAGATAGATTGTTTCATTCTATCTAAAACAAACAGCTCATTGATTAAAGTAATCTGATTTGTCACTGCTTTCCGATGGATTATTCTCCTTCTAATTATTTCACTATTGCTGTATTCATTACTTTCCTCAAGAGTGAGCATCTGACGAAGAAAAGCATGAAATAAAACTAGTTCAACTTGAGACAAATGCCATGCTGTGAGGCTGTACAAGTAGTAAATCGAAAACTAGCAATCTAACGACATAAAATGTAAACAAGCAAGTCATCAGTGACTCATATCCAACAGCACGAACGAGATGGTGTCTATAAATAACTCAATGTGTCAAGATCTGTTTATTAGTTTTAGTTCGGTCGGGTTCGCTCTAACAGATTGGTCGTTCATTGAGTTGGAACTTATTTAAAGCGGGCTCATGAAATTTAGACGAATTCAAGACTATCATATTGCCAGAGCTGACTGACTTCACTCTGGAGAACAGACATCATTCATTCATTGTGTAATTAAATCAAATATCGTGACTATTTTCTCTCAGAAAAGCAGTGAAAAAGCACTGAAAATTAGATTACAATATTTGGAATGTGTCACACTTGTCAATATTGTTTCTCGTATTTCTTTTTATATCTATCTTATAAAATCCCTTCGTCTTATTTTCTTTAAATTCCTTGATTGTCTTTGGCATCTCAAGAACTACAAAATCTGAATCAGTCGAGTCACATTGTAAATCACCAGAGATCATCTATATGAAACGGACACTAACCAGTGGTAATTAAATTTTGAGTCATGGTAACAGGGTGGCGACAAAAGGATTTCATCGTTGATCATTTTTATTACAGATGAAGATCAATAGTTGTCAAACAGATTGTTATACATGACCAATGAAGCAGAAAGTCTTTTAATCACAACGAATTATATAAGTTTACGAATGTAAACCTACATCTTTTCTTTACGTGGCGAAATGAAAGTGACATATTTTACCGCAGTGACAGAATACATATCATGGAAACATATCACATGTGTGGATATTTTTAGTCATGAATCATCTTTCATTGTCTTTTTCATTTCTGTTTGATAAGTCACCAGTGTTTCAGATCGATCTGTTCTTCATGTATCTAATGCACACGATCCCTTCTTTTTTTCTGAAAATAAAGTTCATAACTATTTATCTATCGAAAGAAGAAAAGGAAAAATCCCTGGGAACTAAAGTTGGCTTTTTGCATTCTAAACTATTTAAATATATTTTTGTTGAGAAGTACAAATTTTCTAAGAAGAAATACTTGTGCATGAACATATTTTTAATTTTCGTGAGTATGCGTCATATTTATAAAATAATACAAACTATTGACTAGATTTAGAAAAGAATAGATCTAGAAAGAAAAGTATATGTCTATCAAAAGGGTAACGAATACTTAGTGAGACATCCATTGTTAGTATATATGGGAAGTTGTTGTATAAACACATCTTGAAAAAATCTGGAACATGGAAATCTTATTTAATTACCAATTACATGGCAACAAAAAAAATTATTTTTCTAATTTGAGACTATTCTTATAAAGATCTCGATTATTATTATTACAAAGATACGTGCATGAGAAACTCCGATACATACTATGAGTGGCAATGCTCTATTGTTTACAAGTCTGGCAGTTCACAACAGAGATTTTCGTTCGTTAGATTTACTGCTATTTCTTTGCGATTTGTTTACTTTTACCACTTGAAAATGGAATTATGCGATTTTTCTGTGGGCTCTCGATCGAAAGAATCGAACTGGCATGTAGAAAACGATTGATATTCTTCAGTTGAAATATTGTCATACTATTTTCAGAATATCTGAACGATCAAAACTTCTCGTCAACCATTTATTTTTCTTTAATTCAAACTGTTTAACAATATTAAAGATTTATTTATATACAAAAACAACTTTCAATAAAAAATCTTTGACTAGTGGAATCTTGTTATTTCTACTGTCAAAGCAAGTATTTAACTCTTAGTAACTTTGTTAATATTTTGTCACAATTTTTTCTGTGAAGAGAACTGTATAACCTATTATTCAACAATGAGAAAAATTTTTTTCAAATGGTATTGACTGCAGTTTGGCATGGATAGGTTTCTCTATGTTACAGTGAGCGAAGGACTTCTATGTTCTTTTTTCAGATATGGATGACTCACACTAGAAAAAAGTACGATCTTTTTCTTTTCTGTTTTCTTTACGGTTACAGGTCGCTAGGGACAATCTTTTTCACGCTCTTTTTCGAAGGTAACATTGACAATCAGTATTTCTATTCTGTTCATTCAAGATGATTTAAACGTCTATGTAGTGTAACCTTGATGTTTCGCGTCACTGTGCTGCAATCTTGTTTGGAGAACGAGAAAGAAGGAAAGAAAGAGAAAAAGAAAGAGAGCATAAATATTTAAAACAGTATAAATGGATGTTCTAAATTATATTAACAGAAACTTTTAAAAGAAAAAGAAAGAATAGTATCTGAGAATGAATTTATTGACCTTTTTGACTTCGGGACAGTTTTCCAGAAAGAAACTATCGGTTCCGTTCAGCTATTGTGTAGGTACTTTCGTCTTCTTCATACTCAGTTTGAAAACAGGTATATTTGATTGAATTTTTGCGATAAAAATTTCTCGTATCAAATTTTCTATAATTGAATAGCCAATTTACTGCTTCAAGTGTCAACTGTCCCTAGAAAAATATTAAGTTCATCGGCGTCTTATCACCCATTTCTTTATCAACAGCGTACTCAATTACTTTTAGAGAGATGTAACCGTGAAAAAATCACTAGTCCATCATTGCAGTATATTATCCGTCGCAATTACATGCTCGATTATCTGGGGTTTTTTCTTCGCTCTCATTCTCTATTCTATTGTTCAGTTCCTAAAGTAGCTACAAGAAGTTTTCTGACAATCATGACATATCTACATGTACGGGATGATCTTATTGCTTTGTATTTCTCCAATTCAACTGATGACCATCAAATGACACGTATAATAAATGATTCATTTCCATTTAATGCTACTTATTTAAGTCAAATGTTATCATATTCGGAGAAGGTAAGATTCAATCGATAGAACTCTTTTATTCTGATCATACTGTCACATTTGTTTGTAAGAACATATTAGTGTTTTTAAAAGTAAAAAAAAAATTTTTTTAATACGATAAGAATTTATAATTGAAAGAGGTGTGAGCACATGTATAAACATCTGCATGTTCTGGAGGAAAAGAAGAATTTTTTTGGAGTCGTAATTCCCACGAAGGATGTTTAATTTATCACGTTAATATTCATGCCAGTGATGGGATCTGTTCGTGTTTTTTTTCGAACCGAACCGAACCGAACTTGTGGAAGCATGATAAAAGCGTTTGTCGCTTTCTGCTCTTTTTTTTAAACATATTCACTTATAACATTTATTGATGACGTGATTGTAATACTTTCGATTGATCTAAGAATGCCTTAGAACGCTAAGCTGTAGACAGTTTTAAAAACATAAGTATTTTGCACTTTTATGTTCGAAATATTTTTCAATCGCAAAGGACTACAGTGCACTTTTAGTAGATAGCCGATCTCTTTGTTAATGATAAGCGAATCACTAGATTAGTGTTCATCGTTCAGTGCAAGGAGTAGAATTAGTTTCGACCAGCAGGTTATTATTCATTGAAGGACGTTGCGTGAAAATGTCATATAAACTAAGTTTGAGAAATAATTTATATACGACGTTACAATTTCCAGTCTTTGTTCTTTATTTCTCTAATGCATCATTTCGGATAGGCAAAGCATTTGAAAATAGGAACCTTACGATGATGAGAAGTACATCTATTGAAACGGAAATTGTTGTCCTTCAAAATATAACGAATTTGTCAAAATTTCAAATTCTATTTCGTTTTTTACACTTTGGGAAGTAATAACCACGGTGAATGTCTAAAAGCTTGAAAAGTCTAAAAATCTCAGTAAAGTTATCTGTTTTGAAATATTATTTAGATACTTTTTCCAACTATCTTGCTGCATGTTAAAGCTTATTTTAAAGTTCAAAGCAGAGAGATATTTAATCAGGAAATTAAAAATGAATACAAATCGATAATCAAATCCTATTTGTTTATATGTATGAATGCTTCCTGCAAAAATGTTGTCTGTAAAATTGTATAATAAGCGATGAACAAAACTATTACTTATGACTGAAGATTCATGAAGTAGTTACTAAAATCATAAAAATGTGCTCTACTGTCTTCGAAGTAAATTAACTCATGAATCATTTTATTTAAAAATATCATTAAGTTTCTGATCTTGTTTAAAAACTCATTATTAGCAGTAATTTTACATGAAAGAGAATTAAACATAATAAATACAAACAATTTTTATTCTTATTTTTATTTTTCGTTCAGTTATGAAGATCACATTGAGGAAACGAATTTCTCCCCTTTCGAAACGCTATGTGCAAAAGAGAGCGAAAAATAAAAATTATTCTGTGTTACGTGTAATTTTCCTTCGTTTCAATTTAGTGCTCACAATGACTTTTTAAATCCAATCGATAGCGTCACAATCTTGCTACATTAAATAAATAAAATGATTGGTGACTTAGTTTACCTTGCAATTAGTCTATTCATGCATATACCATCAAAGAACATAGATATTATCTAATGGTTCATTCACTCTAATTGGACAGGTTAACAAATATGTGAGAATATTTGTCTAAAAGAACTCGTTTCTGAATACTTGGAACCAAACCGATCGACTTTTTCTAAATTTTGAACCGAACCAAAATCTGTTCGATTCGGTTGGATACCGAACCTGGTTTTGTTACTGATTCATACCAAAGTTTATTCTTTCTCTTTAATTTAGATCTCGTTAATACTTTAATCACTTGTAACAAAGAATTCTGTAATGTAACAAGATTTTATTTTGTCTTCCGGAGATCATAGCTGATTGAAATTCTACATGTCATTGTGATACGTACAAACACATTCGTATTCTTTTCTCGATTAGGTAGTTGAATAAAAGGTGATATGAGAACCATGTGTGCCTTCTGATTTTAAACGTTTAGATGACAAAAAATGTATATTTGAAAAAGTTTTGAATTTTAGGACACTAAAACGTCTTTAAAGTCAACAACAGTTAGTTAGATATTCATACGTTAAAAATGAAGTTTATCAAGAAAATAAAAGAGAAAAAATCGATTGTTAAATGTTGATCGGAAAGAAGAGCTCGTATAGCTTACAGTGTAGTGTCAAGAAAGCTTTTCACTTCGTTGTAGCATTCAATGAGTCGATGCCATTTTCAACAAACATGTAATCACTCTGTTCTATTGATAACATTGTGAAGAAAACCTTCCAATAATGTCATGTAAGCATGAAATAGAACATGAAGTTTTATTGATTTTAGGAAGCTCTGTTATGATTATTGACAGATGTTTTATTTGGTGAGTTATTTCATCGTTTGACTCTCGAAATTGTGTTATTCATTCAGTTTTGTTGTTAAGTTAAGCGCCCCCTCCGTTCGCCACCCTGAGATATCAATTCTGGTCAGATTTTTGTATTTCTACTGTGTCGGATAGAGCATGATGTCAGCTGTCGAATGCACTATAGCTTATTCATTTTATGAAATTTTTCCATGGTTAAAAACTCATTTTTTTCAGAGCACCCTACTCATTGAGGAAATGCTTCTTTGATAACTTTTATTACTGATGAGTTTTGAATCTCTTTGTCGATAAATCTGAGTGATTACTACATGCTGTAAATGTCGCTAGTATGTTGACTTTGAAATATATTTATTGTAAATATGTAAGAAACTCATTTAAAAAACTTCGTTCTGGAAAAAGCTTTGAAAATCATTCTGGAAAATTATTTTGTGTTTTTCTCAACGTATGGTTTTCTGCTGTGTCATTTTTGTATTACTGAAATTTCTCCACCAGTTTTTATGATACAAAGTTCAGGTTGGTTTTAAATTATAGCTATGACCAGCCACTACAACGAAATAGAGTCGAGTTTTATGATTAAATGATCTTTGTTTTCGAATATCGAAATTTTTTACGTTGAGCAGCATTAAATTCTCAATTTTTTCACTATATACTTCTATTAAAAAATTGAGAAATGATATTTGATATTCAGCCTCTGTTCAGTTATAGTGGCAGGTCATAGCTATATTTTAAAACCAACCTGAACTCGACAGTATTTGTAATGGGGAAGAAATATTAGAAATGCCGACAAGCCCACTTGGCACCATGATTCCGCAATAAATGACTACAGGCTCAATATTTTGGACTGAAAATTTTACTGTGAGATACCTAGCAGTGGACACGTCTTCTATGAAAATTTCAGCAAGATTTGATGACCAGAAGCGAAAATGAAAATTGGGGTGGGTGGGAGCGGGGGCTTAAGTAGCATGAAATGAATACGTCGTGAAGGAAAAAATTGTTGTACTACTGATTCAAAGACACGACACGTCTTTTATCGTTCTTTTTATAGTCATTTGTGCTTTAGTAATCTCGAATTCTAACTAAAAGGAAAGTGAAGAAAAAACGGCTTACTTTAGATGAGAATTATCGTATAAAAGGCGTCTTGACATCTTTTCGTTAAGTAACAAATCCATTCGAATAGCAATGATAACTAAAATATTTCGTTGTAATTTGTTCACTGTAAAACAACATGGCTTGATGATATCTGTCGAGTAGTTCGATCATTTGCACTATTTTATAAGTTATCAAATCGAAAATAATGAATGTATCTGAATGAAAAGGAATATAACATTTCTTAAAAAAACTGCTTTAATTTTAATAGCAAGGAGCAAGATTTATTCATAAAAGAATCAACGCTCGAGCCTGTAAAAAACTGTTTCCAAACAATTTCTATAGATTGCAGTTTGACACAGGTTGCAATGTATTAGAGATCTACGAGATGAAAATTCATTTACTTTGAATGCAAAAAAATGACTCGTACAAATTTTCAGGCTTCTAGGACAATATGTAAACGACTCATCTATGGATTTCAAAACGTGGGAAAATGTTATATTGAAATGATGTGTTGAACATGCTCCAAACTTAAAAATTTTCGTGCACAATAAATCATTTTTCATATTTCTTGTTGTTCCGAACAAAAAATTATTCTAACTCAAATCATTATCTTTATTACTGAAATACTTGTGGTTTCTGAGAGAGCCATGTAATTTTTAGTATCTTAGTAAACTTGAATCATATATGACTTGTCGATCACACTGATATGCTTCAGTTGAGTAGTAGCAACCTGCGTTAATTGTCTCGAATCATTGCACAATAAAAACAAAATAGTAATATTGGATGGTATTTTAAGGAATACTGAACTTTGAATGGGTGACTGTTTATTGAATAAAAAATCTTCTGCAAATTTCGGCTTCATTTTTGAGAATGAATATTTTTCAAAGTCTTGGCTTTCTAATCAGTAACTTTGTCATAATATGCTCTTGAAAAATCATCTACATACAATTCTGAATAGTAATAGTAGTAAACGATGGTTCTTGTAAGAACAAAAAAAGGGTTTGGTTCAACTGAATCTGAAGCATTGAAGTTGCAGAGGAAAGTAAAGAATACTTTTTTGTACTACCCAACTCGATGGTCAACTCAAGAATTAAATCCTTTATAAGTTACCAATGTTCAAGTACCAGAGAACTGTTATTGACATAGAATGCATTGGTGAAATTCAATTCTATTGACTGTTTCATATTTGGTAACTTTTATTTAGATGATTACTTTGCTAATAAGAATACTCTCATATTGCATATATTCACATTCATTTCACTGATAAATTTTATTAATATATCAGCTTGTTAACTCAAACACATAATTTTCCATTGTTTTACTAAAAGATGATAATGAAAAAGCCTTTTTTTATTCAACTATGCTCCAACTAAACTTTTCCCAGAAAAAGAAACCACTTAAGAAGATACTCTCTAGGGCTATATGTGAACTCTGCAGTAAACTTTGTTTTATTGAAAATAACTTCGACTTTAGTACAGTTGTTAAGAGTAGAGTTAATCAGTTTCTTATACTCTACCGTTTTTCGATGACATAAATCGAATGAAAGTTTTCGTGTTAACTTAGTCACGACATGTATTTCGTATCTATCTAAGAAGTTTTGTGTATCTTACTACATCAAATGAAAATCATAGTTTTAACTAATATGTGTTGTCATACAAAATGGACTTCATATATGTTGATAATTCTTGTTTAACTATTTATTCTGGTTCAAATTTAAAGGTAATTTTTTCTTTAGAATGTATCCCAAAATTCAGTCAACGATCGCCTTTCAATTCTCAATTTATTTCAATCAAATTTGAGGCAAAAATCTGTTGCCCTTCAATACGACCTTTGGCAAATGTACAAGGATAGAGTTTTCCCATCAATTCGTCTTCGCTCATTCACCAATAGTTCTTATATCCTGTCAGATACGTTTACTCGTGTTATCTTTGTGCGTCATCCATTAGAACGTCTAGCATCGGCTTATACAGACAAAATTATGTCCCTTACAGCGCCAATATTTTCTCTCTATGATGAAATTCGACGGAAAATTTGTCGAAGATTTGCTTCATCGTACTTGCAACCTAACGAAACAATATTTTATCAATTGAACAAAAGTATACCAAAGATGACTTATGAACCATGTGAACAGGTGATTCCTTCCTTCCAACATTTTCTCGAATTTATTACCAGTCGTTCAATGTTGAACGATGTTCATTGGCAACCTTACTCGTCATTATGCCAAGTATGTTCACTCAAATATAATTTTATTGGCAAGTACGAAACGATACAAACGGATCTCACCGTTCTTTCATCACGGTTCAATTTAACATTGAATGATTGGTATTGGGACCGTCGTTTTTCCACTGGTCGAACAAAAGAACAATACCAATCGATGTATACCAACTTGCCCGATAGACTCCTATGTCATTTGACACAAGTCTATCGCCAAGATTTTCAGTTTTTCAATTACCGATTAGAAGACTACTTGACTGGAAATCGCAAAGTATCCTGTTCATATCACACCTTTCCATGGCGTCATTAACAGCATATTCAATCGATTTAAGTATAGACATGTTTAATCTCCACTTTCACGTTGACATCATCACCGGCACTAAACATCTCTTCAGCCACAAATTCATGCAAATTGTATCTTGGAGAAGTTGACGTTTATGTAAATATAAATGAATTTTCTATCATAGAAAGATGCATCGGATTCTTTTCGTATGAAATCTCCTTATGGGTTTTCTTCAAAAATATCCCGATATGTATAGAATGATTGGAAAAAATTCAAATCTTGTTACTTAATTTTTTTCAACGATATTTTTACTTTTGTGTGCGTAAATTTACTGATTTTGATACGTTTTTGTCTTTCTTCTTTTGTTTGTCAGTATGTAATCAAATGCATTTATATTAATTGTGAAATAAATGGGAACAAAAGAGAGAAACATCACCTGTTATTCAATATAAAAGTTCATAGGTATTCGACTGAATCATGTTGTTGCTTGAGAAAATTGAATTTTTTTGCATCACTTTCAAAATATTTGATTAGTCAAATGTGGCACATGCATGAAATCTGTTCGTTGAAAAAACTAATCATAATTTAGAATGGAACAATGTTAATTATTAACGATAGATTTAGGCGAGGATGCCGAATACTTATTTTATTTTGATACATTTTTACGAATGACTTCAGCTAGATGTAGACATTAGAGTAAGTTTACTTCCATGTGCAAACAAAACGAGGAAACCAGAAACTCGGATCGAAATAAATAGAAAGTACATATCAGCTGAACACTACAACAGATGCGTTTTGAATAACTTTAATCTTTTAGATTGATGAAAGCTGATCGAGAGTGAATCGATACGGTCGTTCCTTCTACTTTCAACGTAACTTTCATCAATTAAGATCGCTTCCGATCTGGATTAATGCTTAAAAATAACCAAAGTAATAACAAACATAGAACATCCCACAGGTTTATTGCCCTTTGGGACCGACTGCTAAATGCAACAACATTCGATCGGGTTCTTCTGTCATTTTTCTCTTTTAAAGACAGTACAATTTGCAGCGTTTCTATCACGGATGCTTCCCTATTATCAACTTGTGGCCTAAACACACGTCGATGTGTAGTGGCCTCTATCTTGGTATTGCTGTCACTCTACGAATTGTCTATATACATATATAGCTCTATGTAATCATAATACGTCGTCAAATACGTAATCCGATACAAATACCCGTGACTGAGTTGTTCATGTCCATTTCATGATTGATGATGTTGACACTTGATTACAGTACTTACCTTGTGGATATATATCTCGACTATTGCAAATACTCAAACATATTTTCTAAGCGGCCCATATCGTTCAACATGGATAGTCATCACTCATATACCTATATTCTCGATCTTTCTGCGCCTACATAGATGATGGGAAAATCTTTTTATGCCATAGATCGTTTCGATTCATGATACGATGATGTTACACTGTGTTTTTTTTTGAAGAGATTACGAATATTTATTGTAGAATTAACACGTATGAGATCATAATCAGTTCGATGATCGAATATATCATTTAATTTCTTTTCTTTTACTCTATGTATATCGATTGTGACAGTGTTGTTAAGAAAGAAAAAAGTGCAGAAAGTATTCCGTTTAGGAATTTTCGGTGAGGTTTGAATGATGAAAAGGCAATATAGACGAAGCTACACTATTGGCTCAATAGTATCATTAGGATATGAACAGTAGGCAGAAATTAGAAGAGAAAAACAGCTGCAAAGATGCCAGACAATGAGAATAGCATGTTATTTATTTGTTCCATGGCCCATTTTCGCATCAAGATATTTTCGAAAATTAGATATTGAATAAAGAATGATACGATATTCTTGGAAACTGTATACATTGATTTTCAGAATTTCTAATCCGAACAAGTATCAACAAGATATATATCTCGTTCTTTGTATTCGGCTGCTGAAGTATATGAACCATATGTATACGAATCGAGCGATAGAAGATTCGAATAAAAGACGTGACAATAAAGGATATTACTAGAGACAAGGCTGATCCATCGGGTCTAGATCTAAGATATTTCACTGACTGAATGTTGAATATAGAGGAATCTTTGATTGAATTAGCATGTCAAATGAATTTCTTTGAACTTTCATTCGTTTTACTTTTTGACAATAGGCGATGAATTCTGTAAGGATATCTAAAATAAATAGCGCTTTGTATTATAAATTTTTATGAAATCGATAAAGTCATTTGTTTTTTGAATATAGATAAATATTTCTTTTTAATATTTATATCAGTGAGCATTTGTAATACTTAATTATATTTCCCAATCAGGATAAGTAAGCGTATATCAAGAATTGATAATTAATTAACTGTTATGGTAACTGTCACGTATTGAAGTTAATACGGAAAAACAACCCTTTTATTTCCAAATCGAGTATATATATATATATACTACGTCATAGACAATCTTATTACGTAATAGAGAGAAAGGTCAAGGCCAAATATAATGTTTTATTGACCATGATCAACAATAACGAATATCTATGTTGAGATCAAGAAAGATCAAAGAACGAACGAAACAATACACATATGTATATGTATATACTTTAGCGTCTATTGTTAGGACAGTAACGTAAACGAAATAGAAAACAACCGAAATGAAAAAAAGAAACAGAAATGACAATAACGAATGTAACTACATTGCAGTAACAGTTACAGACATCAACAGTTTTTGGAGCATGGCACCAGTCTACATCGACGAAGAATTGATAAATCATTTTCCTTTTCAGAATATCGATGGTTCGAATCCGATTGCATCTAGCTAACTAGGAACTTGAAGATTTTGCCAATGTCTACTTATTACCAATGGGATGATAGATAATCATACAAGTTTGAAGTTTCAAAAAAAGCATTTCGTTCACTTTTTCAATGTGATAAAAAATATTTTAGGACTTCTAGTATGATCATTGAAGATTCGTCTTCTGGTTCAACTTATGAATAAAAGTCTTTTGATATTTTTCTCTATACTGATATAGATAATCTTTCGTAAATGAAATTAATCTTTGTTATTATACTACAATATGACTTCAAACATGTTCAGACATATGAATAGAGACAATTCGTGACGGGATTCTATAAGATGCTTCGCATCTTAATAAAATATCTCGAAAGAAAGATTTGAATGTTGATTAAAAAAGTATTACTGAATTTGGATATTTTTTATTTAGTTTGAAGTCATCCAGTGTATTTGGAATGAGATTCTAACTATTCTCTGCTTAGAGATGATTACTTTAAGAATAAAAGATAAAAAATAATTGTACAGTCTTTCGCATTTTATCATTAATCAATTTATTAGAATAGATCATCCGTTCCCAAGATTTCTTTCTTGTAAGAAATATATTTTCGACTGCATGTAATCATGTATACACTACTCGTGATCATTCAGAATATTGTTTACGATTCGCAAGATGCCAAAATTATGTACCAGTTATTGTATGATGTAAAAAAAACTATTTAAGTCTAGACTCCAAGTCTTATAGAAGGGTCAATTTCGAGATAATGTTTTGCGTATTTCGGCAACCATTTATATTCTAGATTGGTGTAGAAAATAGTTATCGACGTACTCACTTTAAGACTCATGAAATATTCTGTGTATCTACGCATAAGTATGTAATGAGAAGAAGCGCCCGAGCTATGTATACCCTCTGTATCATACATAAAGCGATCATCAATTAAGAATGTTCAGGTAAAAATCTCTGTTTCCAAGTTTTCTCGTCCTATCCTTCCATTTTTTCCAGATTCCTTGAACCTTCTTTCGGATTTTCATTATAAGAAAAGAAAACTTCGTGAAAGAGTTTTCTTGTCTAAGTGCATACTGCAGTTCAATCATTGATTCAGTCGAGTCTCGGGTCTGACATTAAACTAATTGACTCTGAGATCAAAAGAACAGATTCCAACGAAATTTTGAACTATAGTCCCTAGATGCAAGTATTGATGATGGAGACTGATATAGACGAATCATCGTATTCTAACCAATTAATTTGATTGAACCAAACTACGCAGATCTAAAATCAATCTACAAACTTACATCATCTGCACCGTAGGATATTTCCAATCTCGTATTTATAATAAACATAGCCAAATCTAGGTTTCATTAGTAACATATATCTCTTTTTTAATACTAAGTAACTGCAATGAACAGATGACATAACTAACTTCACACGTCTTGGGTAGTCCTCAATTATTCAACATCGTATAATGTCCCTGCAAAGTATGTACAAGAACAGTAATGTCTTCAGAGTGAGTCACCGGATAAGGGGAAGTCCTTGAAACTGTACGTACGTTTTCTCTCCATTCTAATCATCGGTACAATCATCATGACTGTACTGTGATTTTGGAAACGAGAATAGTCACATGTCTCATGCATATGTTAGTACTAGTAGTAGCTTTAGATAGTTATTACAGAAAAAAACTAAAAATCAGAAACATTGTAAATTTTCTCAGGGCAGACGGAAATCGAGAACAAGAGTAAGGTAAAATTTTAGTGGATTCTACACAATTTCAAATGCCTCTGAATTTTAAGTTCTGCTACAGTTAAGTGTCTTGCCAATATAATTTCTCTCTTCCTACTCGTTTGATTCTTTGTACTCATTAGGCAGGGAAACAATAGCGAAAAATAGTTGTTTTTGAATATATGGTTTTTTGTATATACTTATTGCTCGTTCCCCTTATTTATTGCACTTTTCAACAAAATCTTACACCATCAATCTAAAATTAGCAAGTGAAGAAATGAATTTTGGTATGTGTGTCAAGTTGTTTGCAATGCTTAGTAGTAAAAAGAAAAATAGAAACATCTGTTCATGAAAATCATTAAACTTCTTTCATTACTCCTTGAATTATGATTCAATAGTCACAATTAGTATTTCTTTCGTGATTTTCTTTTCAATGTAGAGAAACTTCGATGCATGAATATCAAACTCATTTATTTCAATAAAAATATGCTTGCACTCATTTTACGTCATGGAAAGTGTGACGTCCACACGGGCTAGTGTTCACTAATGATATTCTTCTTTGAGCATTAAAAACTCAAGCATAATATGGATCTGGTAAGAATGAGTAGTATGCACGAAAAAAAAACAATTGCACGTCAATCGATATGAAGTTTTTTTGCCGAGACCAGTAAATAGGAAAGATGAATATCATTCTCATAGACTAGCGTCTGCAACATGAAGATTGCAAAAAGCACAATCTTTAAAATATAATAGAACTACGTTTTTTGTTTAACATAGAGTTGAACGGTGGCAAACATATGTGATATTGTTCGATGGAACTGGATCGAATTGATTGAAAGTATGGACTTCTTCTTGATAAATAATGCCATCATTTGATTTGTTTTACATCTGACTAACCATCATCACTATGAATTTCGTTGAAGAAAAGAAACTGCCAGTGACCACACGTCACAAAGAAGAATCATGATCGTAGCTTGATTCTGATGAAAAAAATGTATTCATGTTTCAGGGCATTAGCTACGACACGGATTAAAAAAATCGGAAAAAAAGTTACTTAAATGAAATTTCCCATAAGCAAAAAATGTGATCATGTGAAGCATTATTCTATTCTCTATCTATTTTCAAGGAAACCTTTGGTCTTCTACCAGAACATTCTTCATGTATGACTTCAAGACTGTTCAGACGAAGACGGACTATCATTTGGCTTATTGTTCTCCGTCACTGTCATTAACTTCATTTCTGTATTATTCTATATTTGCCAATAAGACCTACTTGCATATGATCGAGGTGCAATACAGATCAGAACCCGTAAAAGTCTATATGATCAATAATTCTAATACAGATGTTCGTTTAAAATTATCGTTTGAAGCAGATCCTGAAATGTAGCGATTTCGCAAAATTCTTTCATTCATACTTCATGCTTTGATGGTGATCATTTCTTTTTGTCTTAAACAGCGTACGAAGTAGTCGATGGGTCGTCTATAAACAATAAAGATTGGGCTAATTATTTCTAGTGTTAATAGAATGACTCATAGAGAATTAAAATTAATCATTTAAGTCGAAATTAGTTTTGCTAGTAGTATTCAACTAGATCAATCAAACCATTCTAAAGTAAATTCTAAAAAGAAAACTCTCTTTTCAGTACAGTTAGCAGGAATTGAAATAGCGAAATACTATGATGATGCATTCTTGAGTAAAAATCTAAGATTATGAGAAACAATCAAATGAAATTGCTCGACCTAATAGAATATAGTTTTCATGAGTGAAAGTCAACATGAAAATTAGTTCTTGTCATAGTACTCTACGAAAATGTTTGAAAAATTAGTAATAGCACTTATTTAAAAATATTTTTATTCTCACAGGATTTTGCAATATAAATCTGAATTTGCTCGAAGAATCTGTTTTTTATTCACATTTTATCTTGTTATCATAGTTTCTATATGCCTTAACTATGTAAGTTTCAAGTAGTGCATGGAATCAATTTTAGTCTTCCTATGATTGGTATTGATAGCACAAGCCTCTTTTGTTTACTTTTTTATTCAATGCTCTTGAACAGCTTTGGATTTTATGTCATTCGTCGACATTTTGAAACTTACATGGGAGTGATATGTATCATCTATTAATAACTACCTAAATGAAAAAAGTTTTTGAAAACAAAACTTCTATTCACTAAACGTTATCAACCCATTAAAATTGAACATAGGGGTGCAACAAATCCAAGGCCTTGGGATTTGGTGCAAATAGATTTGGATTTGTTCTTGACTGAGATTTGGATTTGGATTTGGGTTTGGGCTTGGTCTTAAATTGTCCAAATCTGATGAGAATTTTTAATATAAAGTCTTAGAAGGGAGAGAAGAGTATGAATTCTTAGAGGCTGATATAAAGTTGTTTAGATTTGGTATAGATTTGGGTTTGAATTTGTATCTTAGATTTGGATTTGGGATTTGGTCGGTATCATTATGGGTAGGGTTTGGGTAGGATTTGTGTTTGGGATTTGGGATTGAGATTTGGTTTCAATGTATCACGACTACAAAATTTGACTGATGTCAGATCGAAAACAAATCCCAAGTCCAAATCCAAATCTCTAAGACCCACATCCAAATCCAAGTCCAAGTCCAAACCCCAAATTCCAAACGTATCACCAATCCCGAATCCCAAATCTAAGCTGAAAAAGTAATATAAACAATCCTGTGATCCAAATATAGACGAAATCCACAGCTAGGAACTCATTTCTAACCATACCCCAAATCCAGAAACCAAAACCAAATCCAAGTCCAAATCTCAGAGATTTGGTGACAAATCCCAAATCCATTAAAGATTTGTTGCACCCCTAATTGAACATGTTTAATCGCCATTGCTTTTTTCAAAGCGGTATATATGAAATGCCTCTGTCAATATATGTCAGTCAACAGAGATGACAAGCAATCTAATGAAAGTCCCACTAGTATGCAGTTCTATTTTGAAGTTTGATTAAGCTAGATATGTAAGTTCTCTTGTTTAGGAGATCACGTTCTTGTAAAACTCAAACCTTCAACATTAGCACATTTTAAGATCTCTAATGGTGTTTTACAAAAGCTAGCATACCTAAAGTCTATCCAAAAGAAAAGTCCTTAGTTATAATAGGGCGATTCGTTATTTCAAAAAATCTCATATGTACTAGATAAAAGACCTGTCCCAAATTACATAACTCACAAAAATACTTTCAATGTTTTTGCTAAGACACTATGTAGTATCAATTGAAAAGAATTGATGAAAAAGTTGGGTGTAATTTTAAATAGAATAACACACGATGCATAACTGTATCTTTTTCATATTTTGATTTATCAACATAGTTACTTCCGCGTCTATTCTTCTTACTGATATCCTATCTATTCTATTTCAAAGCAATATGACTTATATTTAGATTATAACCTATGTTCGGAAATGCCAAGACAACGTCTTTTTTTATCAAGATAAAACGGAGATTCTTATTATATGTTTAATTTTCAGCCAAACATATTGTTTGCATTTACACTTCTTATGGAATATCTGTAATGTTATGCTTCCTTCTTTGCTCATATCATTCTTAGAATCTTGTAGAAAAATCCCATGAGTCAATAGATCTCACTTGGCTTGCACTGTGAAAAAAAGCTGTGATTTTTCAGAACGAGAGAAACGAGATTAAGGTTAAGTCAAGATTTCCCTCACACGAAATACTTTTATCTTTCTTTCATGTTTACAAATTGATTTCAATATTGGTAAAATGATCTACATAATCATAGTAAAACAGAATTACAAACAAACAATTTTTTGCGTTTTTTTTTCGTATCTTTTGAGTAAATTTTATATGTGCAGCAGAATCTTAGAGAGTATGAAGTCAGCTTAAAAAATACATTAAATTAATCTTGTTTGAATAAACATCGCTTCCTATTAAAATTGATCTCTGAACACTCAACTTTCAGGGGACTTGCTTAGTAATCGTTGAAAACAGTGACGACCGGTGTGGTTACTTACATTAATTATCATTAGTAGAAATGCACTTTCAACTGGATCAAGAGCCAGTTTATGAGAAAAGAATCAGGGCCATCTGATCGATGAAGTAAAAATTGGTATTAAATTTATCATAATATTCACGATCGATTTTTTATGTGCTATAAATAAATTACTATTTTTCATATCTATTGATGATATTATACTTTCACTGTTTACGCTGTCAAAGCAATCCTTGCTTCAATTTGGTCAAACCTATTTCTGTTAATAAAAGATCTACAAGCGTTGCACACGTCTAATTTCTTTTCTTCTTCAAAATTCATGTACTATGTCGTTTCTCAATCAGAATTTCGAAAAATCAAAAATATCTTTTCTGTGTCGGTAAACAGCCGAGTAAAAAATTTGTTTTCAATTATCAAATAGTGTTTTACATGATTAGTTCAATTTGAAGAAAAGTAACAATTACATTCGGAGAAGAATTACATCCCAAAGGCATCATTCTGCTTCGAGTATAAGTTGAGTTTTCAAAAGAATACTATTAGCAATAAAAATTTAAGTGAATTCATTATTTTCAGATCTTGTCATTTTTATCAAATTTCTTCTCGCAATTATTAAAAGAATCGACTCCTATTCTAATGCTACTATTCATTGTATCAGAGATTGATTACACTATGTAATGATGAGAAAAGACCTTGGTCATTGATAAAAGTTGTTAATAAGTTAAATGATTTTTTTCCATTTAAAAATTGATTCTATTAATATTCACTTGACATAATTTCGTGGTGGTTATTCTACGAATGCATTTCATTCTCATCATAGATCAATTATCTGAGAATATGAATTCGAGTGACATGTTATTAGGTTAATTCCTTTGCGAGTAGACGGTAAAATTTAATATAGATACCTGTCTTGTTTTTGATCAAATGGATATTAATTTTATTTCATCTATTTTAGGACGTAATACGTGATCTTTTTTTTGTTATAGAATTCTGCAGAGGAAATTCGTTTATTGTCAAGAGATATTAGTCACACAGGAACTCGGAGTCGAACACTTTCAAAAACAATGTAATCTAGAACTGAAAATGTCTAGTCGTTCATACTATCAATAATTGTATCTTTATTCTTGTATAATGTCTGTGTAACCAATTATCTCCTTCATTCATTACATAGACACCTGCTTGTCATGCAAAATATAAAACAAATAACGTGTTCAATTACATAAGCAATGAGAACTCATTGATCGTTTTCATGCATAGCTTTTTCTCGCATTTTTGTGCTCATTTCACTAATGTGTGAAAGTTCATCATGTTTAATTTTGCAATTGCAATCAGTAGCCGTATTTTAATAGAGCAAAAGTAGTAAACTAATCATTTTGAAAAGCTGATGGAAGCCTATATAATAAATTTTTTATCATAATAATTGTTTAGTCTTGAAATAATTCTTATTTTTATTTTTATGTGTATCTAGACGATACACTGCGTTTCTTTTAGGTACATCATAAATAGGACTCGCATGCCGACAAAAAATACTGACATCTCTAAAAATAAATTAATACTAATTAATGCTTAACATAAGATACGTAAATGTTGATAGTTCCACTTTTCGGAGGAATCCATTTGAACTGATCATTTTTCTGTTTTACAAACCGAAAAACTCTTTTTTTGGAGTACTTTTCAGTAACGTTTAATTTAATTTTCTGGAGCCTGTCTCTGTAAAATAGTCGCTAGTTATTATGTCTGTTACATTTATATGAACACGGCGTAAAACTTTTGAGTCCCACCCTGTATACTTCAACACTCTCTTACAAGAGTGTTTCATAAATAAAAGAAAACATTTAATAATATAACGTGAAATAATTCTTTTTCTACAGAATTATACTACCAAGTTTTTTAATTTGTTCAGCAGTAGTCAACGAAGAATTATATTTAGTTGCAATTTTCACGTCTAACTATTTTTAAACACAAAAAAGTCATTTTTTTTGTGCTATGTCATTTTTTGTGTTGAATAATTAGAATCAGATTTTGCAGATCATAGAACATTTACGAAACTGGAAGAGATTAATTTTTTTTTTGATTTTAACACAAATTTCTTGATCAATAGTAACATATCTAAAGATATATATAGTGTGAACGAGAAAGTATGCAAATATTCTAATTGTAAAAAGTCTATGCAGACAAAGTTTCCATTGTGACTTAAGAAGAAACATGAGAAATATCTTTTCAATTATATGAATAAATGTTAATTGTATATTTTATTAGTTAGTTAAAAATCTTTCATGTTAACAAGTAGGAATGGCTTTGTATCGTTTCATTTCAAAATTAATTTAAATGAGTAAAATAACAAAGATTATAAATTCACGGTTGATTTGAACGTTCAGTTTTAAACGGTACATAATTATGATAGATAGCTTCTAGAAGAATAGAAGAAGAAAAAAAAGAACATCAAACTTAATGACAATAATACATATACGTACCGCTTCTTTTAGAAACAAATGAATTTGAAATTCTATCGTGTTCAGATCGAGCAACGCTCGATGAACGTATTTGTCTTTCTACTCTTGCTGATGGCATTGCAGATTGAGGGATGAAATTCGTTTTTGCTTGCTGATCATTTAATAATGTTGAATTTCTATCGTTGAAGAGTGCTTTCTCATAGATGAGTTGTCGCTTTTGTTGTTTGTACGGAAGCCATCGTTCCACAATAATATCAGGAGGTTTAGCAGGCAATGGAGGTAATCGTTCAATTATAACACGGCGTGGTGTTTGTTGAAGAGGTGATAGACGTTTATAGATTATCTATAGATTCAATCAGAATTTAACATCATCACAAATATACTGCTTGTTTTTCAATACCTGTGGTGTAGTGTAACATGGGGGAGTTGGTGGTCGCTCTCGAATAATTATTGGTGGTGGAGTAACTGGTGGTGGAGGTCGTTGTCGTATAATAACTGAAAAATAATAAAATAATATTATCATTTCAATTTATAAAATCTAATGATTGATCAAACTAGGTGGTAATGGCGCCGGTTGAGGTGGACGAACTTCACGAATAATTAATGGAGCTGGTGGTGGTGGCGTTGGTGGACATAAATATCGCACAGCAATATGTTGTTTATAGACGATAGGCTCATGAAAATCTTCAAGTTTTTTTCGAATAATTTGTGGCGTTGGATCAAAATTGATCGGATAGAGTGTTGACTGATGTTCTCGAACTATGATGCTCGGCCGACGAATGCGTGGTTCATGACGACAATCATCTTGATTCAAAACAAAAAAAGAAGAAGAAGAAATGTTTTATTGCAATAGGAAGACGTTGTCTTAATCGTCGGTATATACGTAGATAGACATACACTACCTGATGGTGGTTCTCGGTCAATTTTGGTTCGTTCATCTGCAAGGTTTCCATAGGAATTCGATCCAGATATTGATTTAAGTACAATAGATTCACTTTTCTGAACGTAGAAGCTTGTATCCTCTTCTTCATCTTCGTTCAGCATGTCTACTTTTTTTTCGCTTTTGATACAATATCTCAACTACTCATGACCTTGTTCTTTTCTCATTCAAGATGACCGTGTTCATCAGACCATGTCCTTCTTTTCATGTATAATTTGAATTTAGTCTCGTCTATTCTATTGATCAATAGTTTCGTGTTCTCAACAAATTTTATTCAATGGACTAATAATACAATCAAACAAGAGTAATTCGAAAAAGTTTAAAACCGTAGTTTGTGTCTCTCCGCTCTCCACGTCCTACTCCGTCAGCATACACGCCACCAATCTTTGCTATTTTGAAACTCACCGATCAATACCACAACATTGGTGATGAGCGTTTTAGAAAGGTGCACGAAAATTTCATGACTATAATACTTCATCTAGAGTTGAATGGAGAAAAATCATGTCTGATCTTGTGTACCATGTTACTCGGAATAAGATGTTCAATCAGGAAAATGAAGACAATTCATATTCCGTTCAAGTTATGAACAATGATTCCTTTCTATTTGAAGAATGTGAACGAGACTGGATACTTGTCAAACTAAATTATATTTCTAAACGATTTCTTTATTGACACAAGAAAACTTTGTAGTAGTGTCTTTTTTTTTCAACATACTACGTATGAAAATAATCATTATGAATATTTTTGATTCAATTCAAGATCACTCCGAGCTTTTCATGCTATACTACTGGTGAAGTTAGTATGGTTCTCTTAAAGGTGACGGATACGTCATCAGTCGATCAGGGGTATACTGAAAAATCTATTGAAGGTACACGAGGGAACATATCAATGGTTGAATTACGTTTGTCAATATTCTAAATAGTTCGATTATTAATTTTGACACAGACAAAATAATCATCCAAACATGATATTAGCTATCACCAACATTGATCATTTACGACTAATGAACAAAGTAAAAAGTGATTTGACTGCATTAACTCTATAAAAGTCTATGGTTGCCGATAGACAACAATCTTCTGTTGGAAATTTCACACTTTGAATATTTTTTATGAATATAATGAATATAAAAAATTCAACAATGGAGTTTCACATCTTAGCCCTAACGGAACTAATCAAACTAGCATTTTTTTTTGAGAATGTCCGTTATTATTCGTGTTGTCAAAAGGGAAACGATAGTCGAAGTATGTCATCGTAAATTGAATGATATTTTTCAATGAATTGGCATGTTATTTCATTTGTTGCTTTGTCACGTTCTTCTTGTTCGTAGAAGAGTATTAGTCTTGATTTTTTTAGTCATTCATGAAGCTAATCTTACTTGACTTTCAATTAATAATGTTCTACGCATATGGCAGTTGTGCATATAAAAATGAATCTTCTTTTTTTCTTTGCGTAGGCATTGTAAACTGTTCTATTCATGAAGCAATCAATCAGCTGAATTTCATTCTCATCATGTTTTCTTCTAAGGAGATAGAGACTATAGCTAGTGAATCAAACCGGAAATAGCAAATGCTTGACACATGACAGTTGTTCAACATAAGTTTTTCCTGTTTCATGGCAAAATGCAAACATGACGAAATATATCTGCGTCTATTACACCGTTAAAACATAATCAAGTTTTGTTCTTTTGCATTATTCTCTACATTCGAAAGAAGAAAACTTATTGGATTGTCTATTCTAGAAATCACCACAAATATTCATCAATAAGCTACTTGTCTAAATTATCTTTGCATGATGAGATTATTAAAGTGCCTAAGGTTATACAAGATTGTGTGTCATCTGGTGTAAAATACAACAAATGAAAGAACGAAGGAAAAAAATCGACTAAAATCATATTTGTTGCAAATTAATGAAAAATATATCAAAATTAAACAACATAGTAGTAAGTTTCGACTATCAACGATATTGAAAAAGATTTTTTTTTCTTCTATTGGCAAAAAAAGAGTTACATTAGTTCTCTTCTTTCAAAGAGTAAGTATTGCATGTATATATGTAATTGTGTCGTCGAGCTCGACTCGATAAGTACTACAATAGTAGTAAAATAGAGGAAATGATAAAAAGAATGTTTTCTCTTCGTTGCGTTCGCCTGTTGTTATTGTCAACGATAAAAATTGTTTGAACATCCTTATTCAATCATCATCATCATCAGCATCATCATCGTTCTTAGCTAAAAGAGAGAATCATTCGGTCTAAAGATAAAATCCATCTTATATGTAGTCATTCGTTTTCTCTTATTTAACTGCTATAATTGCTTCGACATATATTTTAGGTTTCTTTACATCATCAAGTGACAACGAGGAAAGAAGTGACAAACTCGTTGTTTTTGCTTTCAGTAACAAATAAAGTACGATGAAAAATAAATCTGATAAACTTATTGAAAATCGACTAGAAGTAAGTTATAATACTAATCAACATTTTATATACGTATGTATTTATATATGTGATGTTGTTTTCTTAATTCAATTTTAAATCAAAAGTAATAGGAAAGCAAAAAAAAGAACAGATCTATAATAATTTTTCGATTTTTGCGCATGGTGTCTAATGACGAAATCAAAAATTATTCTGTTGATTATTCCAATCGTTCTTGTCGTCTTCTTACCATCATTAAATTGTTCAATATCCGATATTGAACATAGAACTATACAAAAAGTTTCCGATGCATCTTATCGAAAACCAAATGTTACAATATTAATGATGTTTCCTGATATCGATGATTTTGTGCCTAATTTAAAATCATTACGTGTCGTCTATGAATATATTGTTCATCGATATCAAATATCAAAATGGGTTCATATCAATTTACAAGCTACAGATTCCAATTGTTCAATATCTTTAGCACCACATATGCTTGTCAAAACAATGCTTTCAACAATACCGGATGTTGTTTTTGGACCATTCTGTGGTAGATATTATATTTTAATGTTTTTATTTTCATTTATTATAGTTTTTTAGATTTGGCAGTGGCACCTGTGGCTCGTCTTCTTCATTTTCAAAATATTCCTCTTATTACAATGGGAGCCGTATCCAATGAATTTACTTTACAAAGACAAACAATGTATTCAACATTATTTAGATTTGGTTATAGAACAGACGATCTTGGTAAGGCATGAAATTCTATTGCATTACAAAATTCCCTATTCATATAATCATGAATTATCTAAATATATCGAGAGATATTTTCAGGAACAAGCATAAATCTTTAAAAACAATAACTAACAAAACAGAATTAAGAGAAGTTCGAAAGAAAATTGTGTGAATAAATATTTCATCGCCGATATATGTATATGTTAATAATGTTGAAAAAGTAATAGAAAAATACTCTTTTTTTGAGATTGACTCTTCAGATGAAAAGGGAAAACGCCTCTTTATTACTTGATGCATCTTGAACTAATCAAAAGCTAATCGATTTCTTTGCCCTACGTGCCCTATACTCGCCGTTAGTTTACGGATGCTCTCAATCGTAAGAATGCCGATCGATCTTGAAAGGAAAAATCTATTGTTCATCAACGATTTCAAATAAGATCGTACGAGCTAAATAATAATGTTCTAGAAAAGTTAGTACATCATCGAAAATACTCAAACGATTGATAAGTCAATACGATTAATAGCGACATGCATATGAAAAAAATGTGTGACATTGCTTATAATATGTTTTTCTTTTATGTTTGTTGAAGCCAAAAAGGGACTTAATTATTATGATCAAAAATATATTCTGATTCTTTATCTCTCTACAAATGAAACACGATCAATAAGCAAGAAGAAACAAGAAAAATAGATATTTTGCTTTGTTTATCATAGTTTTTCTATGAACAAAATGTTCCATATATTACAAATGTTGAATCCAATAAACACTAAAATATAATTGAGAACATTCAACACTCATGAGAAATATTATGAGAAATGTTTCGAGATTAGATTTGCATTTTTGTCTCAACAGAACTCTTTCTTCTGAAAATAATTCCATTCGAATAGATAAGTATAGAGAAAATATGGGAAAACAAATCTTCGCAGCTGATATCATATAAAGAAATAGATTTTAGTCTGTTAATGGAATATTAACAATATCATGTCATTTTGAAAACGATGCCCCTGAGATATACTTGCATTTTTATACAACTAAATGTAATAGTCTATCTTATTTTTCACGTGATTATTTCATCAAATAACCTTGTAACTATATATATAGTGGTTTTACACTATTGGAAAAAAATGATTCATTTAAACATGCTTGACTTGCTAGGTCGATGTTGTTTTTTTGTGCAGAGCTAATGATATTTAAAAATTTTTTACGTCGTATTCTTATAAAGAAACAATGAATACTTACATAATAATGATGAAAATCCCAAGATACAAAACAATAGATTCCAATGATTATATAAAAGAACAGAAAAAAAAACAAAAATACTAAGAAAAAATAGCTATGACACATAACAGAGAATCATGACCAGGTACGGATAATAAATAATTATTTTAAATCGTTAATGAATTATAAGGTAAAAATATTTTAATCTAAGTATCGACATGATTTTTACATTTTATCCTCGGTTTTTTTTCTCATATTAAATTCTAAAGATTGAATCACGGATAGTTTTATCATGCATTAAAAATCTAGATATTAGAATAGATTTCACAAAGTCATCAATGTATGTGTCTAATCCGAAGAGATTTTATGAAAAGCAACTCTTCAAATATACTAACGAAAATCATGATCTAACATGAAATAAAATTAACTTTGAGTGAAAAAAGACATCTTAATAGTTCTGCATCTAGTTGACAAGTAGAATATCATCATCATCATCATCATCATCAAGTGCTGTCAATAGTTCGAACAAATGTATGACCTAGCTTATATCTATTTTTATTCAATAAATCGATCGTAATTCAATGAAAGCGAAGTCAATGACAAAAGAACTGTTCCCCCCTGGCGAATCACCAATATCAGCGTATCATTATCAACAATAAAGCGGCAATTGTAGTTTCAAGGGGATGTAATCTCATAAAACTACCATAACTTTCTTGCCATTCGTTTCTTTTATTCTCTATCGAAATTCATCGTTATTTCTGAATCCATTCTTTCAATACAGATTCGTAAAAAACATTTTATCATCTTATCCTTGAGTATTAGTTTATTAATATATATATATGCTATCAATCACGAGAGAAAATATTAACACTCGAAGTTGCATCTACAATAAAATTTTCAGCAAGATCAACATGCAAAACTTTTTGTTCTAATTAGTTAGTTTTTTAGATTTTCTGGTCTTTCATTTCGTTAAAAGAGTACTTTTCCTGTATTGCACTTGCAAACATGTAGATGAGTCATTTTCTAGAACACGTACTGTGTCATTTTCAGGAATGATGTAACCGCTGTGCAAAATTGTTCCATATTCGAAAATATATCAAGTGAATCTTGTTACTTTTCTTTTTAATGTCAAATCTATGATACTGGTAATCTTTGTGAACGAGAAGATTCCATAGTGCTAATTTTTTAGAATATAGTGAACAGCTGAAAATAAATGCTATTCGTCAGCAAGAAATTATTAGAGCATGATTTCATATTATCGATGATATAATCGTCGTTTCACTTTTGAGAAGTCATGCCACCAATGAAAAATTTGTCCTAAACAGATTTATTCTGTCATTTAAATATTTATATACTCTCACTTTTCTCCGATCTAACACATCCATGATATGGATTGCCTAACGAATAAAGAATTCAAGTGTCGGCAGGATAAATGAAGTACTCTTTCAATTGAATAGACGATTGAAATTTTTATAAAAATTGACAAGATCCAAAAGGTCTATCGATAAGAATCGAGACATGTTCAACACATGAAACTGTTTGGAAAAAAAGAAAGCATTGTAATCAGACTCAAGTCTAGAATGCCTCTCAAATCCCTAATCATCATTATCCTTGACATCTCATTCACATGCATAAGTAACTTCATAGCGTTGATTATGTTCGATCATTAAAATACATCAACAATAGATAGACATTGATGAGCTGCAGCATGCCATGATAAATTGTTTCTTGTGTCTCACATGAATAATTTTTCTTTTGTGTTTTACACGTACATCTCACAGAAATGCTACACTGTTAGCTTTGTTTTGACTTCAATGAAGTTTTATCATGTCTATTGAAAACTGTCATAGACTCAGATTTAATTAGTTTAGTTTGAAATTTTTCAAATTCTATAATTACAATTAAAATTTTGAAAATAAGAAAATATTCTTTTATTTCAAAGGTGAATTATTGGTTAAACTTTTTCAATATTACAAATGGTCATTTGTTAAATTTCTCTACGAAGACAATCCAAAGCCTTGGCATGAGTGTCAAGTTCTCTTACGGCCTATAGCACATACGTTCGCATCTTATCAAATACGTTCGGATAATCGAAAAGTTACAACTCATGATACAAAAGATAACTTTAAATCCATATTTGTGGATTTTATTAGTAATAATGCATCAAGTAATTATAAAATAAACATGAATCTATTCAGGGCAGTAAAAGAAAATTTTAATAAAATCTTGTTTTAAAATTTTAGTTTCTTTATGGTGTGTTAATCCTAGAACATTTCGTGCAGCTATTCTAGCGGCACATACCCTTGGCTTCGTTAATGGAGAATATGTTTTCATTTATCTTGATACAGTTTTAACAAAGGAAAAGTAAATCGAATGAAATAAATTTTCATCAAACTCGATATCAAAATATTTTATTTTACATGTTTGTTTTTTAGTACCAATGAAAAAAGTTTGTCTGTCAGACAACCATGGTATGATCCATCTGAAGTCAATAATGAAATAAATGAAAATGCACGTCGTGCATTTGAAACTGTTCTTTTTGTCCGACAGCGTCTTTATACCGGTGAACGTTTTCGACGTTTTGCTGCTAATGTTGTTGATTTCGCACGTGATACAAATCGAACAAAAGAATTAATTCATCAAACAGTAGGATTTGTTGTTTCTCTCGCTTAAACTATTAGTTAATATTGATAATAAAAATTTAGATTGGTACTGATGAAACGAATTTCTATGATGCAGTTGTAACATACTTTAAAGCATTAAAAACACATTACACAAATATAAATTCACAAGAAATATCAATTAATAACGAAAGAATAACATATCCACCATTGGATGCCAAACGATTTCAATCAATGATTTGTAATCGTTCAATTGAAGGCATTAATAAAAATATAACAATCAATCACATTTGTGATCGTATCGATATTGGCTATACAGTCTTCGATTTCGATCCTGATACTGGAGAATTAGAGGTAAATTATATGCATGTATCTATAGTGTATCTATTCGCTTGTTATCTATCTATAAACATGAATGAGATCAATCTGTAGTGAAACTGTAATGCTGAACATTGCAAAAACTAAACAGATTTGATCTTGATAATGTTTATTCACAATGCTCTGACTTCCAACAGTATTTTACCTTGTTTCTCTTCTGATAATATTAAGTGATAGTTGAAAATAATCAGCTAAGTTCGTCATACTCTTCTTTTTTCAAGATCTTTTTTGATTACACTCTTGACTTGTTGTGATTCGAACAATGGACAATTTTACTTAGCTCACATTGAATCACTGAGAAAATTTTCTCATGAAGATGTTTCATGTGATTTAGATATGCACTTGAGCGAATTGATAGATCATATTTCTCTATTTCGATCGGCACGTATAAAAACATGATGTGTTCAAATGATTCTCTTTTTTTGTGAAAATTAGATCAAATGCTTCTTGATATTTACGAATTGAGACAATGAACTTGGAATCAAACAGATATACAAATAGATATCAACTATCTATCCCGATGAAATCTAATGAAGATAGTTCATTTTAGATTAGATTTCATGTAAAAATTTTCTATTTATATTTGTGAAGCAACGACCTTATACTGTACGATGAAGATGGATTCTAAAATTTCAAAAAATAGTAAAACAAAAGTATTCGATTGTTTTTGAATCTGAGAAGAAATAATATCTATCCGATTCATCATACTTCATTAAACATGCATAGAAGTATTTTCAAATGAGTACACAAGGGAACTGGAGGACATATCTCAAATGTAAGAAAGATTATTATCGATGTCGATATTGCTTGTCTTCGTTTCAACTCCCACTCTCTGTGTATTTATCCGAACCAAAGGTATCAATGTACCTAGTAAAGGACAAAATGCGTAGGCCCTGCTGTCGTTTAACTAATTAGAAATTTTCTCAGCAATTATTTTTTTCCTGACATGTTACGTAGTACATGTAATTTATTATCATTGACTATCGTGTTTATTCATGTTATTCAAATCTTTTTATTATAAACAAAGATGAAAAGACATAGAGTACACCGTAAATAACGTTTTGTTAGTTTAGGATATTATTAATACAGAACGATACAACGAATTGTTCCAGTCCTTCATAAGCATATTTTTAGTTTTATTTTCTTGTTATACACCTATCAACAGTTATCGTTTGTGTCACAATGATAACGACAACAGAAAATTCTTGTTCCATTTTCAATTGAATATACTGATATAAAAACTATAGCATATTTTCTCTAATATATCTTCCATTTGATTTCGAATTTCATCCTTAGAAAGCAAATTTTACGACAACATTTCATTGATAAATTTTCAAGAAAATGAAATGAAAATAACTATGAAGAACAAAAGTATCCATTGAAATCCTTCATCAGAAACATGTTATGTGCCAATAATGTTAATATTTTCAACTATGACTTCTATCATATATACTTTGCATTACTCACTATCTGCTGCTGATCTGATGATTATTCGAGGTTTACATTATCCAATTGACAGGAACAGAAAAATAGAAGCCTTCTTAGACAGAATTATGCTAGCATCCTCAAAGAAAAAGTTCTTATGATGTTCATTACACAAGCATCGTTGTCACTAAAACAAGGGCATGTTTTGCGGATTAAACATCAAAATTCGACATTGTTCATCATAGTTTAAACAAGATTTCGTTCAAATCAGTTTTCTTTTGTTTCAATTCAAAACTTTGCGAAGGTAAATAATAGTAGGAGGAAGAACAGAAGCTTAGCAAGTGCATTTTGTAATATAAAATAAACCAATCGTTATAAAGTTGCAGTAATGACGTTCTCGGTGTGATAATTTGATGAGTTTATGTATCATAGAATAATCTTTTTTTTCTTCAGGCTGTCGTTGCTTATCCAGCTGAACCATTTTTCACTGAAAATAAAAAATTGCAATGGTTGAATGAATCTCGCCTAATTTATTTCATTGATAAAAATGCCACATTTATTCCTGATACTCCACGATGTGGTTTTAATCATCTCAAATGCCCCGAAAAGAGTTTGTGTTTCTATTATATGTTATTCGAATCAAATCGCTTGTATTTGTTATTCTAGCTCTTATACCTATATGGGGTTGGATTATTATAAGTCTTTCGTCGATAATCATCCTTCTTCTCATATTTGGCTTTGTTTTGTATCGGTAAAACGTGAAACTATTCGAATTTTGTTTTTTCCTCAAATTCCATCTTTTTTTTTGTCTAATTATAATAACCATGCTAGACGAGCAAAATTCGAAGCCGAATTGAAAGCAATGCAATGGTTAATCAAATGGGAAGAATTGTCTGGACAAGCATTATTACATAATAGTATTGCAACACCATCATTTCATAAAGTTTCACTTTCTCAAAAAGTAATGATGTTTCGTTGTTTTTGTTGCAATTCAAAATTCATAAATCGGACTATTTCTAATAACTTATTCTCAGGATTCATGTGGACAGAAATCAGTGAGTATGTCAGCATTGTTTCATTCCATGGTAATACTTTACATGTTGGATTCTTCCGAAACACACACACACACACACATACATTTGCACTATTTGAAATCAAACGGAACATGACATTTATATGCATTGAATGTTTTCAATTTTCTAGAGAAGTTCTATTTCAAGTCATCATTCTGATGATAGTGAAACCGAAATTCAAACAAGACAAACATTTACAAAAACTGCCTTCTACAAAGTAAGAGAGCGAGAGTAAACTCATGCATAAAAAATTAAATCATATTTGATTCCATCTTCAAGTCATCGATTGTTGCACTGAAACGTTTTCATAAAACTAAACTTGAAACAACACGTGAATTACAATTGGAAGTGAAAGCAGTTGAGTATAGATCAGTGTTATTTCAATATGAAATATATGTATGCATAGATCCAAGATTTAACTCATGATCATATAGCTCGTTTTATTGGCATTTGTATCGATCCAAAACATCAATATATTGTCACTGAATATTGTCCGAAAGGAAGTTTACAGGTTCAATGCTTTGATGAGGAAAAGAATATTTCTCATTCTTATGATTTCTGTTTATATTCTATCTTAGGATATTCTGGAAAATGAGGAAATAAAACTTGATACCATGTTTAAACATTCTATTATGCACGATATTGTTAAAGTAAATGATTCTTTTTGAAATAAAAACATATTGTTTTTTTGTATATTAAAAATTTTATCGAATATTCATCTAGGGTATGCAACATTTACACAATAGTCAAATAGGATCACATGGTAATTTGAAAAGTTCGAACTGCATTGTTGATAGTCGATTTATTTGTAAAATAACTGATTTTGGATTACCAACATTACGGCCTAATCCAAACAGAAGTTCATCATCATCCTCATCATCATCATCAGGTGTTGTTAAAGATGCAGCATTTTATAAAAGTATATTTTTTCAAACGTTTATATATTGATTCATGTGAAATGTCTACTCATCTTTTGATAAAGGTCGTTTGTGGACAGCACCGGAATTATTGAGAGATCCAAATCCACCAGCGGCAGGTACAGTTAAAGGCGATGTTTATAGTTATGGTATTATTTTACAAGAAATTCAATTACGTAATGGACCCTTCTATTTACGAGATCATCAAATGGGACCAGCTGGTATAGTACATACTGTTTTCTTTGAATTGATTCATGGATAGTTCTTCTTTGTTTCGCAGAAATTGTTGAAAGTGTTCAAGCAGGTAGTTTAATTCGGCCTAGTATTGAGGTTGGTGAATGTAATATTGAAATCGGTCAATTGATGAAACGTTGCTGGCTCGAAGATCCGAATGAAAGACCAGATTTTACGGACATTCGGCAAATTATGCGTCGAATTAATAAGTATGAATAATATTCGATAAAAATCTAAATCACTATTGAATTCTATTTCATATTCGTAGAGATGGTGAAAGTGGGAATATTCTTGATAATTTATTAAAACGTATGGAACAATATGCAAATAATCTTGAAGTGAGTCTTATTGATGTTTCTCATACATGGATTCCAATGTTCATGTCTTAGGGTCTTGTGGAAGAACGTACCGGTGATTATTTAGCTGAGAAGAAGAAAGCCGAAGCTTTACTCTATCAATTACTACCAGCGTAAGTAGTATCGCTTGTTTTTCGTACTATGTTTATGTTGCTACATACTCTGATTCAAATCAGGGACATCGATTTTTGGTCCACTCATGATAGACTAGAAAGCTGCTAACACAATCCCAGAGGTATGAAAATGTAAAACAGATTGTCACTGATGAGACTTATCTTGAGATGTGTTTTTCATGTTATTTTTCGTATTCATCTAGAACTACAATACAAAGGCTGTTTATATATTCTCGCTATAGAGATGCTAGTCAAATATGTTCGTTGTTCATGTATAAGAAATATTTTTCATGGCCTGAAAATGGGAAGAGTGCTCAATTTTCTACCTCTCAACGCGTCAATATTCCATTTGTGAACATTAATCTGAGACAAATATTAAAGTATAAGTGATAGAAATTTAAAACAATTACGATCCATCACACACTTTTTTCATATTCTGCATGCATGCAATCATACTTCACTTACATCTTACAAGAATAGATAAGCTGTTTTCGTATTTTATTTCTAAAAGATTAATGAAAAACATATTAGTAGAATAAATTTCAAATGTAAGTTGATTAAATTAGCAGTCTCGCAACTATGTAGTAAAAATTTAGCTACATTATGTTTCATATTGAAATCTTTTATCTATCATGCTCATCACCTTTTCAATCGTATTTGGCGACATAATATTTTATGTATGAACTATTTCTCTTTCTATTGGCATTGACGAAGTGACTCCTATCGGTTATCATATGCCAATGTGTTTCGAAGGAATATTCACTGAACTTACAAATCGATTTAGAAAATTTTCGTCGTAAAATAATCATGGATGGAAATACTGAATATTTCTTTTAACTACTTTTCTAACACTCGTATGAATCTAAGTGAGTCACAAAAAAATATCGACGATTAAACTTATTTAGAAATTTGACATTTTTTTTAAAGAGTTTGGTGCAATCTGCTTTTTTTGCCGATTTGGAAGTAATGAATGTTTGAATATTGAAATCAACGAGAGGGAGTTGAAGATTCAAATTTGATAGATATGAAATATTTCATTATAATTGAAAACTTAACGATCGTACACATTCTATTAGAGGACAAACTAAAGCAATCAAAACGTAAAACGTTCTGTAAAACTTAGGTTTTTTATTGATTTCTCTGTATCGTCCCATTCAACCGTATATGATTTTAAATTACGATTAGATGAGCATGTCAACGTGTAGTCAAGTATGCGAATCAGTAATCTAAATTTTATTCATATTAATGTAAACAAAGTATAGATTTATGTTTATTAGAAGATTCTTCTATTTGAATAGAACTGTTGCTTCACAACTGATGGGTGGTCAACCAGTAACAGCTGAATCTTTTGAAAGTGTGACGATTTATTTTTCTGATATCGTTGGTTTCACATCACTATCATCTGAAAGTACACCATTTCAAGTTGTTGATCTATTAAATGATCTCTATTCTGTATTTGATGCTGTTACGGAAAACTATGATGTGTATAAAGTTGAAACTATTGGTGATGCTTATGTAAAAATACAATTTGTTTTCTTTTCCTTTCTGTCATAAAACAAGAAACTGAGAAATGTATTTATTTACTTTTCCCATAGATGGTTGTTTCTGGTCTTCCGATGCGTAATGGAGATTTGCATGCTAGAGAAGTAGCTCGTCTTTCATTGTCTCTTCTTAATGCTGTACTTAATTTTCGGATTCGGCATCGGCCTGATAAAAAACTATTACTACGCATTGGCATACATTCAGGACCATGTGTGGCTGGTGTTGTCGGTTTAAGAATGCCACGCTATTGTTTGTTCGGCGATACTGTAAGTTCATTTAAATGTAAAGATACAAAAATGAAAAGGAACATTCTAACCATTACGAAAGGTCAACACAGCATCACGCATGGAATCTAATGGCAAAGCATTACGTATTCATGTATCATCAAGTACGACAGCTATTCTTCAGAAATTCGGGACATTCGAACTTAAATTGCGTGGTGACATTGAAATGAAGGTTGGATGTTTTAAAATCATCTCGTTAGTTTTTAGAAAGGAATTCGTTTCGTTTTTAGGGTAAAGGAAAACAACGAACATATTGGTTACTTGGCGAACAAGGTGGCTTAAGTGCTCAACATAGTTTGATGAATTGGGATGACGATGCTGTTGAAGAACATTAATCGAGTTCTTTATTCTTCTTTTTTTAAATAAATAACAATATATATATATATATATATATTGTTTGTGTTTTTAATCATGGCTGCATTCGAGTTATTCAAACGAATGATGGTAGAAACAAGAAAATAGACGATCGTGTTATTTCTTTCTGTCGAACATTATTTTAATGTTGGGATACTTTCAAGAACAGATTTGAAAAATATTATTCACTATTGTACTAATCAGAAGAAACTAAAAATTCAACAGAATATGTAAAACAAGATCAGATGTCTTTTTTCGAATTCATTTTCGTTAGAATACTTTTCTGTTTCAAAATCATTCTATGCGTTGGAAATGTTATTGTCAGCATTTTGAGAAAGCATTCATTTTATGAAAGAAAAATTTTAATCAAGGAATTAGAAAAGCCAATATCTTGCCAAAACGATAGAAAAACATCTTGTTATCATTTTGTTCGAACTAAAGTGTATAACTTTGAATTCGAGCTTATATTTAAGCCGTAGAAAATAAAATGAAGCTAAAAACTCATACGATATGTAATTAGTTTTGAATATATTTCAAAGAAGGGTCTATTGTATTGTACTTACGATCTTTGTTCAACAAACATGATTTTACGTAGGAAAAAATTAAACTATTACAGTGAGCAATTGGGAAGTGTTAAAACCAGTTCTAGTCAATAGGGAGAGATTCGTTTTGTGTTCTTATCTTTGAATTCTGCGAGAACTACACATTTTCGGTGTGTGCACTATCGACTAAATTCTATGTTCTAGACAGAGCTGGGCAAGTCAATTCAACTCTGTAGTATTCAAAGATTTTCCGTTAGTTGAGACAAATGAAGACTTAACCTGGTTTGACGTCACTCGACTTGACTTGACATGTGACTTGAAAAGTTTCTGACTTGCCCACCCAACTCTGCCTAATCCTGATCATATATATAATTCATACTTATAGACACATACCTTTAGGCTTCTTAAGGACTAATACATTAAACAGAAGAACATCCAAATCACACAACATCGAAAGATAAACATAAAAAATATAACGAAAGCAAATTTTCTTGTTGAAATAAAAACAAACATTCTGTAATCAAGCATTGTTTTATTGATTAATTAAAACTATGTTTTTTCTGTCAAATCTCATCGATTCTGTGTGTAAAATAATCGATTCGCAAATCAAGAAATATGTGAGCAACGTTTCTTGTGCAAGTCATGAAATGGTAATGATCAACTGTATATCGATCTATTTTCTATATAGGTTGCAATTGTCAAGTGACGTAACATATTATGGAAACTTGTGAACAGAGTTTCCCCCTTAGGAGTGGTTCACTATGAAAATAAAACTGTTTTTAAAACGTTTCGTCGAAGATTTGTTAAAATGTCCTAGACAATCAAACCGATGGAATCCTATGCTAATAGTCAGTACGTGTATGACTAACTATTGCCAGTGATTCTTTGTTCTGATCCGAGTAAAAGATGATTTTTTGTCTACATAAGTTTGTACATGTTCTCAAGTTCTACTGATAATATGGTTGTATGGAAAAGAAATCGCTCACTTATTCTCACAAGAACTTTTCATATTCCGAGAATGGGTGTGTGATAGCGAATATCATTTTTATGAAAATACTTTTATTTGTTGTAATAATTAATTATACTTGCGATTTTCGCCTCCACTATGCTAACTGAAGGTTTCATGCTAACATTTAATTCATGGTGAGAAATTCTTTGAAGCATCTTAGCAGCTACAGATCACTAGACTCAGCCTTCAGTTTCTGACTAGAAACAACTAGGCATTCATTACAATTTTCATTCTTATAACTTTCGTTACATCCATCATAGTACGTTCGAATCAATGCATACGATCCAATATTTGCCGATGAGAACTGAAAGACTACTGGCATTACTGTTGCAATTTTACATCGTGTAGTACCATAGGGTTTGACAATATTTTTGATAGTTTCTTTTACTGAGGCATCTATCGTAATCCGATCAAAATGTGTAAGATTGTCGTTCGGAATTAAAAATTCTGAATAATACAAACTTAGTTGACAGGTGATTCAAAATATTGGTGTATTTCGAGACAGAACGAATTTGTTTGTGAATTTCAATCAACTGATTGTTGATGATCAGTCCTTTGTCTGTCTAATTCATATCGAAACCTTTTCTGAGACCATGAAAAATTATTTTGACAAACATTATATTTTCTAATCAGTCATGTTCAGTTGATTTGCTAGTTATATCCGAACACCTGAAAAATACTATCCAGAAATTACATTTGATCGTAGGAAAACATTTTCATTCGTTTCTATCTTGTGATCAAAACAGCTGTTTTCATCTAAAAATTGATTTCAAGATTTTCTTTTTGCTTCAGTAATTCTCATTAGTTACTTTCGAAAAACAGTATGCTTCATCGCCATGCCACTGATTGTTCACTGTTCTACGTAGCATGTGCTGATTATGCTGAAGTCAGCAAAAAAACGTTCAACAATTTTCTTAATATGAGCTTTTCTATTTGTTATCCAAACGTCACTCAACCATGTTAACTATAAGAATGTCGATGAAAGCTCTAAATTACAGATCGAGATATGTTCTTTCATTAACCCTCGAAGAAAACTAAATCTAGTCTTAAAGAATAATTCTTAATCTTGTGGGTTTTTCGAGATATAGTGGCAAAGAAATTTTAAAATGCCGATCCGTTCAGTTGAATGTAAGTCTGCACCATTAAATTACGCGCGAAAATTTGATACGTATAATGATTTTTTTTTGAATCCCATAGTATCATTACGAGCGCGCTTGAAAAATTTCTCATTATATGTTGAAATGCGGACTCGCTGAACTCTTTAAGCCGAACCGTACATCATCAGAAAATTTTAACAAGGATTGATTGATCTGAAGACAACAATGAATTTCTCATAAAAGGGTGACCGATTTTAACCACACAGAGATTTGACAGCTATGAAACCAATGATAGACTTGTCGGTTAATGCTCTACTTTTATGAAATCGTACCTTCAATAGTAAAAGTTAATGGAAGACCCATTGTAGCAGTTGGTTGGTCCAGAATGATTTTCTGACAATTATTATGCTTATCAAAAATAGACATAAACATTTATTAGTATCTAGAAATCGATGAATGAGTTTGATTCTCTTTAATAAACAGGTTGTTGAGAAATATGAAACATTTTAAGTCATGTTATTTAACGTATTTACATTCTGACTTTTTAGAAGTTGATAATTATATAGATAATTCATGTTACATTTAATCTAGAGCTAATATTACATAAAAGAGTAATTTTATTATCAAATATAATTGCTCATCAAAATTTGAGCAATACCTTTGATGTCTCTAATTCCCTATTTTATATAAAATACGATTCGTTCTATTAACTATTCAAGTCTTATTTCTATTGGTTGTATTTCACTAGACAAAATAGTATTGCATTTCTGATGACATATATGCTAGAAAAAAAATATGAAAATTAGCATGAAATTCATGTTAATTATTCGATTCTTTTATTGCATACAAAAAATATCATGCGATGCACGAAATTCAATATCTTTATTTGTCTTTTACTAAAAAATATCAGACATTCTTATTTATACCCTAAAGAAATGTTATTGTTTTCACATGTAGTAAAATTCAGTATCTCGTTTGTCAATGTTATGGTACGATAGCAATCGATGATAAATGAGTCGGTAATCAAAAATAGAGCGGCAATGTTTGAATAAAATTTGAATTAATAATAAGAAATCGTTTAGTATTGCGTGTCTCTTGTCAATTTTTTTGTATTCATAATGAACGAACTTTGAATGAATGTAATATATTGTTCATTATATTTTTTGATTATAGAACAAAGGTCTTACTCATTGTTATACGAATCTGGAAATGTCCTGAGAGAAACAATATTTTGATATAGAATTTCGACGGAGAAAATAATTTTTCTATTGTTCTATTTGTTTTTCAATTTTATGTCGAACTTGAGTTAGTGTAAATAGTTTTCTTTTTGATTGTCTACTCATAAAAAATACAAAGTTACACAGATTAACGTATAAATTTATTCGATCAAATCATTTTAGAAACGAATATTTTTATCAAATGCACAATTGCTTGATAGACAAAATTATGTTATGGAGTATTGTCGACCTCAGAATAGTTTGTTCTTTATCTATATTAACTATTTGTCTTTTATAGTGCATAGTTACTGATACAGAATATATATTGGCCCAGTGAAAAAATATCAAGTTATGGGAGATTCGAGTAGATTATAATCGATTGAAATGGTCGAAATGAACGATAATTTGATTTTTAATCAAACAATAATGTTAAAAATCCGGTAAAATTTTGATTAAAATCCTATTAAATCCAGATCATATGATTTGAATCAAGCATACATGATTTTTATCAAAATTTTACCTGATTTTTAACATTATTGTTTGATTAAAAATCAAATTATCGTTCGCTTCGACCATTTCAATCGATTCTAATTTGGATTTTGGCGCAGAAAAATCCGATTATAATCTACTCAAATCTTATATACTCCAATATTTTTTTCACTGGGGCCTTCATATATCAAAAATGAATAAGTTTGACGAAATTCTTTTTTATCTTCTCGTTTATTTTTGATTCATGCTTAATCATTCTCGTTAACAAAGATGGATGCACATTCAACAACATCTTTCTTTTTTTTTCCAAGAAAAACATTTTCTCTGTTCGCTTTTTTCCCCTTTGATACTGTCAAGTCACTTTCAATTAATCTATTCACTATGATCTCTAACTTTCAAGTCTAGCGTATTGTACCATGTCAATTAAGTTAAAATACATGTTTAGTTCTATTCTCTTTCTTTAGCGAAAGTTCAATGTATATTTGTCAATTAAGTATGCATGCCTCGAGAAATAGTATGGAAATATAATTAATCAAGTATATTTTTATCGGAATATAGAGTTATGTTTAATCTTAGCAAATGTTTCTTTATAAGGAAAAATTACTAAATTAATTAATTTTATTTTTATCTTCATTATGAAATCATCGTCATACTCTAGTATCTGACTTATCAGATAATAGCTATAATGTTATTATTATTATGCCTGACATACACAAGTGTGAACATATGATTATTATTTTCTTTTATTTATGCTATAATTATTTTCGATAAGAATAGAAAGTATACTGCTCATATAAAGATTAATGATGTTGATAAGCACAGATGTTCTTATTTCTAATTCTACTTTTGTAAAAAGGTGAAGAAAAATTTTATTTCATAAACATTCATGAATAAAGGTTTCTGATTAAGTCATTAAAAAGGTGTCGTTATTTTTCATTGACATTTAGTTTTTCAAATTGAATGTTTTGTAAGATATCTAACATACACATTAATAAAAGTTAATCGTTACGATGAGCAACTCAAATCGAGATAAAATTATCTTTGAAAATATTCAAATGATATTCGGCATATATATTATTCCAATGGTTTGTATACCTGGTCTTGTTGGTAATATACTTTGTATAATTGTATTTGTTACGAATGGTATGCAGCGATTTCTTACAACGAAATTTCTTCTTTGTCTTGCGATATCGGATACAATTAAACTTTCCAATGATTTACTCTATTCTATTGTACTTATCATTCAAATATTCAATCAAGCATTCGGAAAAAAATTATTTCTTGTACTCTATCGCTATTGTCATTACATTAATACAGTATCAACATTATGTACAGCATGGCTTACGTTAATAGTAGCAATTGAACGGTAAACTATAGCCTATGCATAGAATTCTAATTTTATATACTTATTTATCTCTTGTTTTTTTAAATCTCTTAGATACATACTATGTAGTACTAAAAATCATGCACGACTAACGATTCAAAAGAATGCTCGCACTATTTGTAATCTAATTATATTTGCTAGCCTTTGCATAGCGTTACCAGTTTCATTCCGTTATGAAATAATTCAATCATCCTCTTCAATCAATGAGACGTTAACAAATGAAAGTTCATCGATACGTTTATCCAATTTCGGTAGATCACGCTTGTTTCGTTTATATTCCGTAATTATTGATCTTATACGTGCCATATTTCCATCATTATTATTGGTCTACTTAAATACACGTATTGTGTATTTATTATGTCGAATGAAATCATCAGCGGGTACAGTTTTTTATCGTTTAACAACTAGTTTGATTGTTATAATTGGATGTTTCGTATGTTGCTATTTTCCAGATGCTCTTCTATCTCTTATACTTAACATGGGTTATATTGATGAAACGTATAATAAACGAGCTATAAGAGAAATAACTGATTTTTTTGTTACTTCAAATTCGGCAACTAATTTTGCTATATATTTTTCCATATCATCAACATTTCGACGTGCAATGTTTCGTCTATTAGAACGATCAACTAAACTGTATCATCCAACAACATTTGAGGACGTGATACAACGGGAGAGATTAAATTAACAGCAACAGACTCATTTGTATATTACTTGAAATCTTACATGACGCAACGATGTATTGTCTTTTATCATGCTCTCTTGTTTCTACTCTAGAAATATGTTCAACTTTTTGCTTGCTTTCATAAAGTTAATAAACAGAAAATTCGTAGAACAAAAACTAATAGATATTCTTCATTCTATACAATGTTGACGAGTAAATTATTGCACGTACTCAAAAAAAGAAGCTGCAGATCTTTTTAATAATTATCAAAGAGGACTGAAATTAGAAAAACTGAACTCAGAAGCATGTTCGCATGATCGTTTCTATTTCACTCTGGCACACACACACACACACACACGTAGAAGCTAAAAGAACGAGATTTGAATGTCTCTCTACCTTTTAGGCAAAGCTCATGCTGTGGAATCATGTAGTCGAATAAGAAATGTGTGGCATTAAAAGAGTAGAAACTTTTAAATATATGCATATTTCCTCTATTAAGATGCATCATCGCTTTTAAACATACAAATTAGTATTCTTCTACATGTAGATCTAACTTTAGTGCTACGTTAGTATTTAGTGAAACATGAACTATTCAATACAACCAAATTAAATGTTAAGATTTTATTCGACGTCGAATGACTCATAAAAACATAAGATTCAATTAAACTTTATGTCAAGATGATAAATTGTCGTTACTTTTATTTCGAATAATATATTCTTCTTTCAAAATGTGCCTGGATCAACAAGTGCAGGAATCATGAGTTTGAATATTGTGCCTACATAGATCGAATTCTCAAGACGAGGAAATCATCAGTCGTACAAATAGATGTAGTTTCCTATTTTTCATCGCATTTCCGTTGGGTTGGTTAGTTTTGATGTAATGAGAAAAATGTGGAACCGTGATCCAGACACTATAAAAGGCCTTGCTTTTCAGGAAAATTCAAGTTCTATTTTAGCAAAAGAAATAATATTTGATTCTCCACAATACAAAATTCCATTCAGATTATAGAATGGTAGTTACGTGTTTAGTTCTTGTAGCTACAAAATTTCCCTTTCATGAACCACTGGGCAACTGCTTAGCTAGCAGAGGGTTCCACCAGAGACCGAAACGAATAGAAAAATCTCAATTTGATTCGATTCGATTCGATTCGACCCCATTCGACTCATACATAACAGAAGATTACATCATTGCTCATAGAGCGTGTGCGCAGTCATTATAAGTTAGCTTCATCTGTCTCGAGGCACCGTATCCATTTCTATTGCTTTTGAGAGTATTTCGCAAACAATAATCATAATATAAAAACAGATTCCATAAGAAAAAGTAATTTCATAACAAAAAGAGATTGAGCATGGGTGCATCGAAAGATTCTAATCAAAGGAAAAAACTATCTTGTCTATTTTCTAAACTGGACTTCTATTCCACTTGTACCTGCACTTCGTTCAATTTTCTGAGAATGCTGAGATCTTCCGGTTATTGCAAAGGTTTTAGTGTCAATGCCAGGGACTTTTTATCTATGGGTTATTTTTTGACATGATTTGGCACTAGAACTGAGATCTTTTCGGATTTTGCAGCTTGCTTTGAATTTCGTATGATCTCAATGATTTTCTCTAAAGTTTTCGAAAAAACTAGTAACTGTGGGAGCTGTTGTCTTGAATTTGGGTTGCACAGAATTGGTTTGAACTTTTCAGTTTACATATGGCATTTCAAAAGCAATAAAATCTCGGCTTTCACCCATGGATTCTATCATCAAGAAACTGCAAGCGCACGTGTAGACAGCTTAACTATATTAAGTATATACAGAAAAAAATTGCGATGAAATAAAGTTGAAACATAGTGGAAATAGAAATATCAATCACTGTTACTTTCAATTGAGCTAATAAAGAGATTGTTTTTCATTATCGAGAGGTCTAAATTCGAACTTCTTTGCATGACAATTTGTCTAGCAGCGATGAACTGCCACCCGGTGGTAGTATTGCTGCAACGTGTTACAATTATACGACACATAAGGCGAAAAATATTTGAAAATGGCACTCAATGCTGCGATTCGGAAGTGAAACCGAATAGACACTTCGGATTTGATTCGATCCGACCTACCTTTTCAAAATCTCAATTCGATTCAATTCGTTTTCGGTCTTTGGTGTTCTCAGGGCAGGATAGAAAAATTAATTTTTACTCTGCTCTAGAGCAGAGCAGGGCAAGGTTGTAAGCCCTGTTAACTAATGAAACAGGTTTGTGGGGCTTCATCCTAAGAAAGAGCGTATTTTGAGCCTTTGAAAGGGGAAATGCAGGAGCAGTTTGGACACAAGAACAATCATGATATTTTCGCAAGATTTGAATCTGGAAATTTATTTGAAGAATTTAATGATAATAATATTAGTGGAAGTGAAAGTGAGGAATATGATAATGATATGAGGAGGGATGATGAACTTGATCATTATCGTTTGTTTTAATCTGAAAAAAAATAAAGACACAATAGAACCTTTAGTTTTGGAAAAATCATCAAAAAACATTCGGATATTTTTCCAAATACACTCGTTCGATTTTATCAATTCCAGCTGCAACAACGAATGTAGAACGAGTTTTTTCTCAAATGGTTGGGTGCTTAACGAAAGAAGAACAAGTCTTCAACCAGATAGTTTAGACAAAATTTTATAAGTAGGATCAACAGAAAAAATCCTTGCAGGAAGTAATTCATTTTTTTTTGTTTACTTTGTTCAAAAGCATGGATTCAACCTTCATTTGTTGTTATTTTTCTTGAACATTCTATCAAATAAAGTCCTGTATTAAAAATAATCAAGTTGGATGCATATGCATTGTATTGTATTGTGTTTTCTTCTCTTGTTTTTCTATGCAACTCATTTATTGTATAATTGGAACTGTATAATTTATTATTACGGTAAACGTACGCTTCGTCCCCTTACATTTTGTCCCAAATTGTGAGTATCAGTTAGTATTATAGAAAATATACAAGAAATGTTCATGAAAAAAATTGAAGCGCTTAATTTTAAGTTCGTAGCGATGTGAGTTAAATATTCCTTAATATTGTTAACATCATAAGACAGCACTATTGTTTTCAGTAGTGCATCAAGATTTTTATTTGTCTTCTTTTCTTTTTCTTCGATGGTTCGCCAGCACGAATTCATTCTATATCGATCATGAATTTAGACTATTTACGTCAAAGGACTACCAGGCAACTGATAGTAGAGGGCGGGGGGCGTAACATTTTGTTTTTAACAGAGATGGAATCTGGAGTTTAGACTACGGAGATCACGCTCCTTCCTCCCTCTCCGAAAAAATATTCGAACGATATTTTATAGTATAAAATTCTTCTATTAATTCGATGCGAATTTCTTCTCCCGCTCTGTTTCCTCAAATTATAGACTGTGCTAGCAAACACAGAGACAAAAATAATATTTTGAACCTTTTCAAAAATTGTTTTTCGAGATGGACAGATCTAAATGCATTACTAGATGCAGTTTTTCGTGTTGATTACGAATTCGAATTTGACATTTTCCTTTTACAAATCTTAGGTTTTTACTTCAAAACCCGGCTGTAAAATTTGCAAACATTTTAAATTTAATTTCGCAACCAGAAAATTGTCAAAGAATGTTGAGTGCCATATCATTCATAATGCAGCACTTAATTGTCTAAAAAACAACTTGCATAGCTTTTGCTCTTATAGCTAAGGGCAATTTCTAAGTTCTTGAACAGTTTTCAAGTTACTGCACAGTTAATGAACTCTAGTTTCAATGTAGCAAGTTGATCCTTGCATAAAAAGATATACATTTGTCAATGACCAATATGTATAAATGCTAAATATTTCTGAGCAACTTAAGTGCCTAAAATTTGATCCACAGAAATAGTGTCATAGCTTTTCGTTGGTTTTCGTATTTTCCATCCCAGCAAGTGTTTTAGGAAAAAATTATTTTACTACTTGAAAGCCTATTCAATGTTCTATAAACCGACACTATCAGCGTTTGATTCGAAGAAATATTTTCTCAAAAAATAAGAGTTTTATAGATGGAACTGAAGAAAAAAGGTCTTTTTATGTTAGAGCGTTGTAGTACTGAACGAGCCTTCTCGAAGTTCGACGATTTAACCAGAAACATTAATTTTTACATCATTTATTAAATGCTGTTTCAAAGAGCTTTCTATCTCCCTCAGTTTCTGATATTATTGAAAAAACTGTTTCAAAAATCTTGCCATTGTTTTTTGAGGAAAATACGTCTTAAATTCGGACTCTGTTAGTCTCGTAGTAGAAAAACTGATGAATACGTTTTATATATTCTCACCATCAGGAGCATAATTCGGCTCTCAAAGCAGAGGGGCGCATATGGATAAAGGTAACGATTTTCTATCTTTGTAGGTAAATTCTAAAAGCAGGGGGGTGGTTACGCCCCATCCCCGCTCGGTACGCCCTGGTTTACGTAACCAGATCGAACAGAAAGATCCGTAAACGGTCGTATACGATGAGAACACGGCCCATTACGGCGTCGTATTATCCCGTTTTAACAAGGTCAGTAATACGGCCGTATGTTCTATAGAATACGATAGTATTACGCTGTCTTTACGAGAGTTTTACGGCGTATATACGGTGTCCGTGTACCCAGTTCGTTCGTGCCGGAGACCGGATCGGGCCTCCCCTTCAAAAACAGTTACATCGCATATTAAATTCTCATTTACATCGTTCCTTGATCTCCAAATCATCGATTTACAAAAAAAGACCTTTCAATGTCTTTATGGGATTTTTTGTCTTTTTCATTTATTATAAGGATCTTTTCGAATTTCTTTCGTGGAATCGGTAGAGAATCAAACTCTAAGACTTTCCAGTGAAAAAAATTCTCATTTATGTCGTTCCTTGATCTCCAAATCATCGATTTACAAAAAAAGACCTTTAAAGGTCTTTTTTGGGATTTTTTTTGTCTAATTCCTTTAATTCAAGGACGATTTCCATCACCGGGATAGTTTACCGTATTTTGATGGGGTCGCTTGAAAAGTTGAGATTTGTTACTTAATTTGTTATTGGTTTCAGAGCATTAATTATTATTTGAAATTTTTTGATAAAAATTTGAAATGAAAGGTCCTTCAGAGACTTTAGAAGCGTCACTCACCTTGATTGAAGACTCAGGAAAGTCTCAACACACTGGTGCTTATCATTTGTGGTGTTTTTACACATATCGTTTTCGGTTTGTCAAAGTCTAAAAATCTGATTTTTAGGTCTTCGGACTGAAAATTCCTATTTTTGTGACAAAAGCGAGTTTGGAGGGAAATGTATCATGTTTCACTAGAATTTTATTTGTTCCCAGGGTATGTTCTGGTGTGTTTTAGGCTTGTTTAAAAATGAAGCAAAAGCTGGATTCAAAGTTGGGAGACTTTACTTAGTAATTGTGAGTATTTAGCGCTGTTTGGGAAACGGCCAGATGAGTTTTCGGGAGCTTAGCGGAAAAGGTCAGATCTGAGCCGTGTTCTCTCCGGATGGGAAAATTGCTTTTTCCGTTATCGGTATCCGGTCCGGAAACGGTCGGATCTGGACCGTATGTGGTCTGGGCTTGGAAACGGTGTTTTCCGACGGCGGATCCGGTATAGGAAACGTGAACCGTATCCGTGGATACGCTCCGGTGCACGGAATCACTGGGAATTAAGCCGGAACCGATTTCGGAAACCCGCTTCCGAAATTCGTGGGAATAACACGGGATCTGGCCGGTTCCCGTCGTACGTCTCGGACCTGGGAATGAAATCGTTAAAATTTAAGAAACTCGATTTTCTAAGTAATACTTGAAGTAAGGAAAAGATGTATTTGGTATATTTTCTCTGTAATTATTCAAAACTTGAACACATGTAGTCAAACAAAGAAATGTTCGCCAAGAATATTAAGAACGTTTTTGTCTTGTTTTCCACCATCACTAAATGAATTTTTAAAAAAATGTCGCATTTATTTCATTTATTTATCATTATGCAACCAGTTGGGTGTGTGTGTATTTCTTATGAAGGGATCATTTGAAGCACATAGATATTAACTACACCTGCATCCTTTATCAACGGCATTGGATGTGAATCTATACTCGAATATTGCACGGATTTCAGTTTTCTCTTCTTATAGAAAAAACAGTTTCTATAGTGTAAATATGTATTACTGACTTGCATTGAAATATCTTTATGAGGTGAAGTTGAAAAAAAAGGTGATGCAATATGTCAACTAAAGTTGAAGATTGATGTCTGTGTCCATTTGGCTCTTTTGCGTGTCGTCTGGTTTCTCTTTTATACAATTTTGGCTGAGTATTGTTTATGAAAGAAAACAAAGCATTTTCGTGATTAATGACTTCGTAGTATGTTCTTGTCAAAAAAATTAAAGATTCATGGCAATATGCATTCTAAATAGTTAATGTTTAAATATCAGTAAAAGGAGAATATATAAGATATGAAAGGGTTGGTGATGAGATCGTAGTTCGGAGTTACAGCCCATCGAGTGAAATAAAATCCATAACCTAGGATCTGACGCTCGGAAAGAAAGTTCCATAGCTTAGCTTCTTTGTTCATTACTAAAGACGATAGCTATATGCCGTTTTCATCAAGTCATATTTAGTAATAGATTTTACGACCACAACGATAGCAGTCATACTTTTCTCCTTATTAGCCAGACTCATTCTGCGGATCGTCGTTTTCGTGGATGATCTGCCAACATTTGCCGTCAGAATATCGACAGAATGGGAAGGTAATGCGTTAAGGACATTGCGAATACGACTGTAGAAATGAAATTAATTAGGATCGCAATTAGAACACTAGCATATTTTCGACTTGAGAGAAATTACAGTGGGTAAAGCTTTCGACTAGGCATATCTTATCTTTCCGGATAAAAATCACAACTATTATAGTGGTCGACGATGAAATTAGAATACTAACCCTTCTCCTACTCAATGAAACACATTAGGAAATTGTGCTACACTATTGAAACGTTGCATTCTGGATTAGCTTACAAACGTATCGAATGTATTAGGTACCATTGGTCTGTCTCGTTAACATAACGAGAGAGATGGAAGTGACTTTTGGTGGTAAAAATCCTTATAAGTATTCTTATTTTCAGTAGAATTTCTCTTATTCAAATAATTTTTGGGTAGAACTATGCTGATGCGTGTGCATGCCCTTACTTGTGCAACACATGTCGAGCGATGGAGTCCACCTAGACCATATGAAATGAGAATGGCAAAAAAACGTAACGTCAAATCGTCGATTTATCTGTGTTATAATATCCGTATTGGAATACTTTCAAAAATACACGTTTATGTCACCTTATGAGAGAGAGATGAGACATGAATCTGTTAAGATGAGAGTACATAATTTAACATAGTAGAAGATGAGCATGAGCTTGAAGTTCTATTGAAGATACTACTATTATTGAAATGTATGAACCACTAACTGTATCTAATGTAATACTCGTTACATACGTAAAAGGCTCTCAATTTGGATGTGTTTCAACCAAGTTGAGTTTTCTGACCTTCTTCAGTATTTTTATGCGGCATTATGATAAGAAAATTTAGGATCACTACTTCCTATTTTAATCTTATCAAGAGATCCTGCGTATAAACAGAATTGCGAATCTACGTATTATTTGAAAGTAGTCAATTCTTTTGGTAAGTCTTGTATAAAAGATTGTTGTATTTGTGAATCAGAAGACGAAAACTGACAATTGAGTATTATGGAGTCTCAATTTTGACTCATTCTGCCGATGTCACTCTCGCAATGCTATTAGGCTATAATTAAAACCCCGGTAGCCGTGTCTGTTAATTATGAACAAAGTAATGTGAAACAATGAAAAAGTGTAAGGTTCCACTGCAGTTAGAAAACTGCTCGGTGCTTTCACTGGATCACATGTATACCAAGTAGATTGTTAATGGTGATTATCCATTCGTCCATACTCGCATCTATAACTCTGACTAAAAGACACAGACACTCGTTCAACTGATTTTTCTACTCCAGAACACATTGGTCTTGAATTCAATTCCTCTCACAATGGTGAGCCAATGCGCTTCGGAATCACTATGCAGTGTAATGGCAGATAGTTGATGTTGCCTTTCTTAAGTCTGCTTCTTTTCATGTATTTATTTCTTATACTTAGGCACATGAGTTTATGCCTGAGAATCCCAGTTTGTGTAAGAAAAAAGTTTTTATGAAGTCGGGTGGTAAATTCAAATAAAAAATATAATTCAATCGCGATTGACAAACTCTAGATGTAAACAGGCAATAATACTGGAGGAATATTGCTCTAATAATACTTATCTTTGTACTCAGAGGTGGTTGTACCCAACATCGGTTACATGTTTCAATAAAATGCATCCTGTCATCAGAGTTGACGAATATCTGTAAGACAGATGATGAAACACGGCGAAAACGATTTTTTTTATAATCGAAATTCATTGTCATAATCATGTTGTCTGTTCAATGGTTTGCGAATCTTATGATGTCAGAGGTTCAAAATGATCCTTTTGAATTGATTACAGATACTATTTTCTTGCTCTCGTTGCAAAATTATAAGTTGGAATTTTCTTTGTTCGTACAAACTAGCCTCTGATAGAAACCTAGTCAAAAAAATGTCCGTTTCTATTTGCTGTTGTCCTTTGATTTTTTATTTTTGACTTGTGGCTGTGTCTCTATTTGTATGAGTTGTGAGATATGTGGTCCGTATTTTACCTTTTTTTTTGTCTTAAGTATGGTTTCAAGATAAAGCACAAATCGTTTTTACAGTTTATGTTCTGCTTTATTTCTCAAGAGATACATTGAGCTAGATGAATAAGAGGTTCGGGAAAAATCAGAAATGTTGCTTACGTTGTGCTAGTGAGATTAATCGTAAAATTAACGTAAGATAATTAACTGTATTAACAATGAAGAACTGAAAACAGCTCTCTCTCTCTCTCTCTCGCATATTTATCGAGCAAAACTGTCAAATAATGATCAGGTCAGAAGAGCCGATGATAAATTTTCTCGTCAAATATGATACTAGTGAAAGTAGAGAGACCCTAACAATATCGACATCATGTTCGATATTAATATTCTACAACTGCTAGCGACATAGAATCTTGATAGGAACTCTTCCAATCCATTTGTAGAATGTATTTTATACTATTCATAGATTACTGTGGATCTTATAATAATTACTGGTAGTCAGACAGTTTCCAAGATCATCTACGAATGATTGACCTTTCAAGTTCTACAAATATATACATATTAAAAGGTATATACCAAAGAAATATCTCGTTCAATAATTCAGATGCAAACGAGTGGAAGTTTGTTTTTCTTCAGATGACAGATACTGTGAGAAAATCTGTTAGAACATGTAGAATCACCAATGCTTTAGAAACTATCTAGAACATAGGACTTCGAAAAGTAGGAACAAATTAATCAAAAGATCAAATGTGATGAAACCACCTTGAAGAGGATTCGAATGAAACAGAGAATTTTTATTCACAGGAAACAAAATATTAGTGATCGTCATGAGAAAATCAATGGACAAAATCAAAGAATAACTATTGTGAAAGAAAACGTAAAACCAAATGTTTACCATTGCCTGAGTCGAGTGGAGACAAATCTCTCTCTTTAGAACAAATCGAGACAATTTAGTACAGACACGAATTGTCAATCACTCTGGAAAATCACAAAGGTTAAAACAAACATTGTCATTTTCATGGTATTTCTTCATTTTTTTCGTAGCCATCATCTTTTCGTTTCTTGAATTGATTATTAACAAAAAATACATATGCGAACGAAACAAACTTGTGTTCAATAGAGGCTTTTAAGCACTAAAACATTTACAGTGCTAAGATATGCTCTAACATAGACTATTCTGTTTCTATTTGATTTTCACGATTCAAGTGACAGAAACTGAAATGTTTTCCTTTGCAATAGTTGTTTGTAAAACGAGATTTTCAAAACATTATCTTTCAATAAAATAATAGTTGTAGATTCAATTCTTGACGTGGTTGATGTATTGTGGATCCTTCTTCGTATTCACGGTTACAATTGCCGTGATCAATATTCAGATTAATTGTCTATCTTTTATACAAAATTGCTTCTGAAACAATCTAAACGTGACTTTTTATATCAAAGCTATGATGTTGTGGAGAAATAATTGTCAGAATTAAAAACTCGCTCTCGCAGCATTGTTCTCTTGTCCCACACTTCATATGAAACTTTATAGATAGAACAGAGATCTTTAAGACAAAACGAAAAATTTCATTGATGAATGATGTCAATTGTGACTATGTCGAGGATCGCCTGGCATCGACCTCGCGCCCACATCACAACATGAGGCAACGTACGGGTAAAAAGCATGAGAAATGGTGAATCTGCCAGATCGCAACGTTCTATTCTTATTTCAAAGCTTGTATTTGATGATGAAGATAAAGATTGTACATCGACAATCGTTTCTGTTCTCGGCTTGATGGATGCGTCGTGTACCGTGAAGTTGACTGTACTATTTGATAAAACTCCTATTTGATAAGATGGAGCATGTTGCAATATCAATTTAAAATTTGAAGTATTCGTTGAAATCAATGCGACTTCTTCGATAGCAATGGTACGATTGAATGTATCATCGAATTCACAGGTAGTATGCTTTGTACAACGTCGGTTGCTTAATGACACTCTTGCTTTCGTTGAAAATTCATCAAGAAACGGCAATAAACCTATATCATCAAATGATTCAAGTGTAATGGACGATGAACGGGACACGAGTGGAATATTAACAGGTAAAGGACTGGCCACTTCTATTTGGTAGATTGATTTTGACAAATGTCGCACACTGACGAGTTTTGGATGAGTGTAACTGAATTGTTGTCGTGTACATGCGGTAATAAAGACAATAGCAAAACTGAGAAAAAGAATAGCTAATGTACGACCAAAATACATTGTTCGTTGGATGTTTGGTATAAAGACAAGGAAAAATAGAACGGCTGGTAGAGTGATGAGAACACAGATTACAACATCTTGTGGCACCGGTATAGTTTGAAACTTACGACTCATCCTTGGAATAGCCATACGAACAAGACGGCTTGTCATTTCTAAAGAATGAATAAGAGGTACGGAAGAAACAATGTATGGTGCAAATATCCAATACCACCCTTGTTCACCGAACAACTGAGGCATTTTATAGTGGATCCAACGAAGACTAAAGTGGAGTAGTATTATCAGTAGGTAAAGTGGACAGACGAAAATTGACCATACAAGAATGATGTAAAAAGAACGATAACCAAGACAGATGGAAACGATCATGCATATAGCATAGATTATTAATAATGCAAAATGCCTTTCGAAATCAAAGCTAAGACGATTCACCGGATCCATATCAATTGATTTCATTTGACTAGAATTTTTCTGAGGCCATTTTGATTGAAGAATCCATCGGTGAAATATTGCCCATAATGCTTCCATGGCTATCAAGCCAATTAAACACGGAAGACCGAAGAGAAAAACTGCTAAGGTGGAATTACCAAACCATGAAAGAGGTCGAATTTTTGAAATCAGAAAAGCGATAGCCACTGGGAGTAGTATAGCAACAATCAGTGAAAGCAAAGAACATATGGTAAAAATGAAAACGAACATAATGCGCAAGATGATAGCATAGTCGAAGTAGAAGTACACAGAAAGAGAATCATCTAATAAAGAATACTTTTTGTACCAGAAATGATCTATGACAATCATCAGTATGCCAATGAACAAGGTTAATCCAATTAGGGTAGCTTGAATGATGGTCGCTGTAGACATTTTATAGGTAACCAGATAGCGACCGAGAACATCAAAATAAACAAGTTTATCATCATCAATCATGCTATATGTCTGCTGAAGATCGATACGACCGAGCAAGATTTCACACGATAAAGCCAATATATTTTCACCTAAATGTTGAAGAGCACCAAATTCGACAATTGATGGTCGATCGAGCATTGTATGATAGTTGTAGCCATCGAGATAAAATGCAAAATCATAACCTGGCAATGATCCTCTTGTAGCAAACTCGCTGTAATCCGTGTCCGATCCGATGAGTGTCAGAACTTCATCACCAATCACATTGGCATGGGGTCTTGGAACTCTGCTATATTCGACAGCAAGCTACAGAAAATCATTAAAATAATGCAAAAGAAACATAAAAGAAAAGAGACAGAGAGACCTTTGATGGTTTGACCCGAAAAAGAATTGCTTTCTCATTTCCACCCGTTGAGTCAATATTGATGAAGCGTCGAATATTTGTTTTCCAGGTATGATTGCTTATGAAGGCTTGAGCACCTTTCAAACCTAGTTCTTCAGCGCTCGTAAATAAAATAATCAAATGCACTTGATCAAATGTGATGGCTGGATTTGTAAGAAGATTCGAAAGTACTTCCAGAAGAATAACAACGCCAGAACCATCATCACTGCCACCTGGACTGAATTCAACTACGCATAGAAGAAGAAGAAGAATAAATCAAAACTATTTTTTATTCCTAATTCTACGAAAAAGTACCAGAATCGTAGTGGGCAGCTAGCATTAGACATGGTGTGTCGGTTGCAGCTGATTGATCCGAAATACGAACGGCAATATTCTGCAATTGGTCAATATCATTTACCGTGAAATTTTGTAGACTGAGTTCGAATCGAACAGATCTTCCTGCGGTAGAACGAATGCGAGCAATTTGAGAAAGGAGAAAGTCACGTGTGAGATAATCTGCTCGAGTATTGATCACTCGCGGCCCATACTGTGTCAGATTCGGATAGTAATCTCGAGCACGTTCTTCACTGAATAGCTGAGAAGCAATGGTGCGTGATTTCACAGATGGTAAAACATAGGAATACTCGAGTGCCAATGGAGCCACCATAAGAAAGAGACAAACAACAAGGATAACCCACAGAACAAGTGATTGGTACCAAGTCGTTGGATTGCTTGACTTCATTAACCTATGGAAATTATATGGCCCAACAAAAAAAATGTAATACATGTTTGTCTAGGTAATTCGAAAAAGATTTCTTGATAATAACATCTTGTTTTGTTGAGATTCACGCTTGACTATCCCGCCCAGAAATTTCTCAGTATTAAGAATAGGATCCGTTAGAAGCTTGAATGAAGCTACACTACAAGATATTGTACAATATGAACCGTGATACGACATACCTTTGCAAAGTTTGTACGAATGAATTTTCAATTATTTGGACTCGATCTTTTCCCATTTTTACAAAAGAATTCAGTCTGATCAAAGTAATGCAATAGTTTGTTTTTTGGTCAGATAACTTTGCTTTTACTTTTTGATTAGTGTAATTCGTAAAAGCATTTCACTTATCTTTTGATGTTGAGATTTATATTATCCTCTTTCTCTTCGTCTGCTTCGTACGATCCAAGCAAGTTTTTAAGATGACAGCCACATAGAGAACGTATTCTTGATAAGATGAAAGCCGAATACAATGAGCCATAAACAAATTGAAAATGGCGAAAAGTGTCCTTCTCTCAAACGATCTTTTTCATTACAATAAAACATGATGGGATGTAATGATTTTTAAATTCGTTTTTAATCGATATTCAACGAGACACATGGATGTTTTACACTTTAAGAGCAATATTTTTTTCTCTCAATTCAGCAAATGTATTTACATGGTTGTAAAACTTCGAATTTCATCATGGTATCCGTTTTCTCTTTTAATGACCAAGAGAAACTTGAATCTAATCCATATAAAATAGAAACCAAACAGTGTATTTCGTTCAATAACAAAAAACATTCATGTGACATTTTTATAACACATTGAATAAAACTTGAAGCGAATTCATGAATATTTCATTGATTTCTTCTTTTAACACGAGTATTGAACTAATAAAAGAAATTTTCGAAACAGCTGAAGAATTTTTCTAGCTGATAAAATATAGATTGCTTGTATATTATGTATTGTTAAGTTGACTCTTTACAGCTATGTTCAAGAACAACTAAAACATCTATATCCTATTTTACTGGACTAATGGTGGAAAAACACGAACTTTTAGTGCCAATCAGAGGTGTCCACAGGGTGAATTTTTGTACCATGTCCTACCATGTGCCCTGTTCGGTCCCTTAGGGCAGGACAGGGCAGGGTATGCAGGTAAATTAAGCGTTGCACATTCTCTTAATTTTGAATCGATTTCAAAGATAAAAATGTTTCTTTCTTCTATCATTGAATTTTGTTTAATTTAAGTCCATTTTACAATGACATAAACTCATCTTTTTATAAATACAATTCATGAGTTTCAACAAACAATAAGAAAATAAAATCATACGATAAACAATAAACAGATAAATATATTTTACTAGAGATGTTCATTTAAGAGAAAAAAAACATCGAAAAAATCATGAAATTCATTTAGTTTTCATGGTGCTTTTCTGTTCATCGTACTAACAAGATATTTTTCAGGATTTTCGGGATAAATGCCTGTTCTTCGTTCTTTTACGATCCAACCAGAACTAGAAAACTCTTGTTCTAAGTTTTCAGTTGCTGCTGGAATCGGTAGTAGCGATCATGCGTATCTTAAAAGATATGGATATTGTTCATGATGCATTTTCCAAATGTAAAATGTTCTATTACTTGTTTGCTTTTATCAAATTCACACAAGAGATAACAATGAAGTTCATCAGCTTTTCTTATATTATACTCATATCGTTCGCCTTTATTTCCAGCTGTACCATTATCATCGATCTCTCCGTTTACATTTCCAGATGCAAATCTTGCAAAACTATTTCGTTAGCTCTTGAGTCTTTTTTTTGATGGTTAAGAAGATTTTTGCTGATTTTGTTCTTCTAGTTAATGTTTAGTGCATAGTCGCTTAATTTGTTCCCTCATGTACTTATAACATTGAACTTTTAAATAGTCAGACATTTTTTAAGGATCTGTGACGTGGAAAGCGTACACTTGCTGCTACTTACAATAGTAACAAACCAAACTAATGTTCAAAGGTTATTTTATTTAGTTTTGTTAATTCTAATATATTCTTTCGTATGTGCGTTTGCAGAGAATAATTCTAATGGCCACTTGGCACCACACTCTATGGTAAATTTCTTTACTTTTAACTCTTAAAAATTCAAAAGAACGCTATATCGTCAAGCTAAAACTTGAAAAATTTGACTCAACATTTTTCGGGATGTAAGATTGTACCCTTTCCTGCAATTTACAATTGCTAACCTACCCTGCGGCCACCTCTGGTGCCAATGTAGCTGTTAAACGGCTATTTTGGTTTGTCAATCGTGATAAATAATGAACTTTATTCAATTAATTTTTTAAGAAGTCTCATTGGTTGATCATTAATATGCATGAGCATTTGACTGCAGTTGTGGGTATATACCTTCTCCTTAAGTTGACATTCAACTTCATATCCTCATCATCCGTTTGCGTTTTCTGAACCTTTTTCAGTTTTAAGTATATTCTCTCGAACTGGAAAATGATTTGAAAAATGGTATTCTAAGCTAGAATCAATAAGAATTTTATCCAGTACTCTTTTTAGACAATGAGTTTGACTTTAAATAAGGAATAAAAATACAATCTTACGCAGACTCTTTTTTTTTGTTCTCGAGATGCTTACCTTTAGTCTAAAAATGTGATGCTCTCGATACGCATTAATCTTGAAGAATGGAACTATTCCTTTTCATGTTTATTCGTTTATGCATATATATCACTTTTCCCTAATCGTTTCCTTCTGCCGTCACTTTTTTCCAAAATTTCTTACACCTCTGAAAAATGTAATGCTTTTATCTCCAGAGTAGAGACCTGCAGCCCTACCCTACTCTATACCCTACCCTAGGATAGGGTAGGGTGGGGCTAGGGCATCATTTTGAAAACTCTAGGTTATTGTAGGGTTAACGTTTTATTTTGTGAACGTGGACTGTTTACACGTCCGATGTCGGATCACCTGTAGTATTGAACAATTTCTTCTATTCATCGGGCAATAGTGAGAAAATACGTATTGAATAATTACTTTGTGTCAATTATTAATAAACGACAACAGCCGTTCATGTCTTTTTTTTTCTTTGTCGATATTGTTTTTCATATTTGTGGTTTATTTGGTACTATTTTTCTCCTTTGCATATTATTTGTGATATTCTTTTTGTGTACTATTATGCAGATTTGTAAAATTTAACTTTATCATTTCATAAATAAATACCGTAGTCGAGAATCACTTAACAGATTCCCATGGAGTCCTCGAAAAAAATGTTAAATCCCCAGTCAGTCTCTGTACCCTCTCGTAGAAATTGCTAGGGTGTCCCCGAATTTTAATCATACGCAGAAAGAAAAAATTCTTTGAGACTTATGATAGGAATCCCAGCGGAGATTTATGAGAGAGTGCATGTATATATTCACCGTTTTCTTTCGTATCTATGAGAATATCAGTGAACATGAAGCTTGAAAAGAAATATTCGTTTATTTTTAAAATTGAATTTTTTTTAGTGATAAAAATCATCAGGACTTCTACCTTAGCTCTATCATTGATAACTCATACTATAGACATGAATTAATATTCGGCCAGCAGAACTTATCCGCTGAGACAGGGCCTGCTGAATGGATTAAGTAGAAAATCCTTTTAAAAACCGAAGAAGTTTCCGGAAAACCGAATTTTGAGTCAAAATAAATGTACAAAAAAATCATTGTCATAAAGTAAATAAGTGGATTTTAGGGCATAGATTCTAAGGTATTTCTTTAGAAATTTCTGAACTCATTTTGTGATGCTTGCCAAATTTTCTCAGATTTAGGCATTTTTCGGATGAAGTCGAATAGCAAGAGAATGAAATTGGTACATATTATAAGGCACTGCCATATGTGAGATACTCACAAGTCACTTGAACAATCACCTCCTTTATACTCCCTAGGGGCTCCTTGTAAACTCCCTCATAAATCCCCAGGGGCTCCCTATCGTGATTCTTATGGATTCTTTTGGCGGTCTCCCTGAGCATTCAGTAAGAAATTCTCGATGAGGCTATAATGAAGTCGTGCACAGTATACGATTTTTGTAGTTTTTAAATTTAGTAAGGTTGGGTAACGAAATTCATATCCTTGCAGGACTTTAATCCAGAATAGAATTCTGGACTTGTAAAAGCTTCCCATGTCATCGAGTTTTTGTTGACAATGCAGACTATCGATTTTTGCCTAGAAACTCGATGATTCGGTTTGACGATTTCATGATTTATTGACTCTTCCAAAAATGTTACTCCTACATTAATGATTTCACTTTATCGAAAAAGTTCCTTACTAAATCTATGTCTGTGAATAATCTTACATAATGCTGCTTTTCGCTCCTTATTAGCATGACTATCTATCAATACTATCATTATTTGAAAAAGATAAAATTTCGAAACGATCTAGTGATAGTCGATGCGTCTTAAATTACTGGGTTTTAGACCACTGACATGATGTATAGAGTATAGTTTCGATATATTCAGATGAGTTTATAAGAGTTTAAAAACATTTATACCTTGCAAATAGAAAAGAAACTATAGCTGGAAAGCTATTCTTCATCGACAATTTCGAATGATTCTGAATGACATGGGTAGAAGACTAGCGGCATTAGAGGGTATTAGTGCACTAGAAAATAAGTTCGAAAGGACGGGGGCCGATATCCTAGCAAAATCGACCCTATTTGAAAATTGCAAGAAACCCCCCTCTAAT